>PVJC01021562.1:0-28121 GCA_004026665.1 Murina feae
ATTGGAAAACTGTCCTCCAATGATGATTAACAAAAATAATTTAAAAAGTTTATGTACAGAGAGAACCAAGATGGCATAAGACATACACCTGAATGCACAGCTTCCCACAACCACATTAAAAAATACCACTGTAAAGCTAAACAGCCATCCTCCAGAACCAAGGGAGTGGAAGTTTTACAACTAGAAGGCGAGAGAAGGAGTACATTGAGACTGAGTAGAAGTTCCGGCGCCAAAACAGAGAGGTACAGACTTGCGCGTGGCGCGGGCAGATGGTGGTAGCAGCTACACCTGGGTCCGTGGCTTGGAAAGGGTTTACAAGCTCTGGGGTCGCACTGAATGCATTATAGGCGGTCTGGCATCGGGGCGGAAGATGAGTGGCATTCTAGCAGAGCTGTTTGCTGCGATCACTGACGCGGAGCTCAGAGACTTGGGGGCTTGGGCGCACAGACACCAGTGCATGAAGGTCCCAAAATGGAGAAAAGCTGCGGAGCCAGCTGAGGGGCAGCCACCTCGGGTTTCTCCACCCCTGTGATTCTGAGACCCCGCCCCACCCAATTTACAACCCCACCCAAGTTGTGCACCTGTCTGCTTGCAAGCCTAACCTAACAGACTGCAGCTGGGACAGAACTCCAAAAATTCCAAACCCCAAACAACGAGGAGAAAGGCCTGGAGTTAATTTCCTTTCAGTGACACCAACAGCAATCAAGACTTAACTACAACAAGACTGTCCACCCAGCCCTCAAAGGTGTACACCAAGAGTGCCCACTGCAGGTGATTGGGGAGGCTGAATCACTGGGCCCTGTAGGACACCTACCACAGAAAGCCACTCTATCAACACAGGGAAGCAGCCAAAATGCAGAGACAGAGAAACAGCACAAGTGACAGAAATGGAGGAAAGCATACGCTGGATATAAAGTTCAAAAATACAGTACTAAAGCTAGTCAAGAATCTTCTATGAACCTCCGAGGAAGTAAGTGAGACCTTCAAGGATCTAAATGAGAATACCAAAAAAATGGAAAAGGATGAATCACAAGTTAAGCATACACTGACTGAAATAAAGAATAATATACAGAGATCCAACAGTAGACTAGAGGATCGCAAGAATCAAGCCAAAGATATGAAATACGAAAAAGCAAACAACACCCAACCAGAAAAGCAAAAAGAATACAAAAATATGAAGATAATGTAAGGAGCCTCTGGGACAACTTCAAGCGTACCAACATCAGAATTATAGGGGTGCTAGAAGGAGAGAGCGAGCAAGATACTGAAAGCCTATTTGAAGAAATAATGACAGAAAACGTCCCCCACCTGGTGAAAGAAGTGAACTTACAGGACAGAGAACCCCAAACAAGAGGAATCCAAGGAGGACCACACCAAGACACATCATAATTAAAATGCCAAGGGCAAAAGACAAAGAGGAAAAGCAGCAAGAGGAAAGCAATTGTTCACCTACAAGGGAGTACCCATACAACTGTCAGCTGATTTCTGAACAGAAACTGTCCAGGCCAGAAGGGAATGGCAAGAAATATTCAAAGTGATGAATAGCAAGAACTTACAACCAAGATTACTCTACCCAGCAAGGCTATCATGTAAAATTGATGGTCAGATAAAGAGCTTCACAGACAAGAAAAAGCTAGAGTTCACCACCAAACCAGGATTATTTGAAATACTGAAGGGCATTCTTTAAGAAGAGGAAGAAGAAGAATAAGTTAAAAATAAAAATTATGAACAACAAAGTGACAATAAATACATATCTATCAACCAGTGAATATAACAGTTAAATCAATAGAAATATCTGATGAACAGAATATACTGGTGAATAGAATAGAAGTAAGGGCATAGAAAGGGAATGGACTGGCAATTCTCAGGGGGGAGGGGGTGTGAGGAGTATGGGAAGAGATGACAAAAATCTTACATCTATGGATGAAGATAGTGGTGGGCATGGGGTGGGGTTAGGGTTAGGGTTAGAACATCTGTAATCTGAACAATAAAGAATTATTAAATAAATAAATAAATAAATAAATATATGAACTTTAGAGTGAAAAAAAAGTTTACATACAGTTTTTGTGTGAACACAATTTAATTTTTCTAGGATAAATTACTGTATCTTATGGTAGTAAGGACATTATTATTTCACCAGACTTTTCACTTATAAAAAATTTAAGGCAAATATTATTTATTTGTTTATTATTGAATTTATAGGGACACATTGGTTAACAAAATGTATATAGGTTTCAATGTAATACATCACCTGCGTATTGTGTAGTGTGTTCACCACCCAAAGTCAAGTCTCCCGTCACCATTTATCCCCCTTCACCCTCTCTCCCTCTCCCTCCCCATGTTCCCCCTGATAATCGTGCTTTTGTCTGTGTCTGTGCGTTTGTAGCTCAGTCACTTCACCTTTTTGCCTAACCCCCTCCCTCTGACAGCTGTCAATCTCTTCTGTGTGTCTGTGAGTTCGTTTCTATTTCATTAGTTCATTTTGTTCATTAGATTCTATGTATGAATGAAATCAAGAGGTATTTGTCTTTCTCTGACTGGCTTATTTCACTTAGCATAATCATCTCTATGTCCATCCAGGCTGTCACAAAAGGTAAGATTTCCTTCTTTTTACAGCCGTGTAGCAATCCATGGGGTAGTAAGTACCACAGCTTTTTTTACCCACTTGTCTACTGGTGGACACTTGGGCTGCTTCAGATCCTGGCTATCCTCCTATATAATAAAAGCCCAATATGCTAAGTGTCCGACCGTTCATTCAACGGTTTGACCAGTCGCTATGATGTACACTGACCACCAGAAGGCAGATGCTCTGACTGGTAGGTTAGCTTGCTGCTGGAGTCGTGCCGGTTGGGACTGGGCAAGAAGTGCCAGACATACCCTGAAGCCCTCCCTTGGCCTGGCCTGTGCCCTCTCGCAATCCGGGACCCCTCAGGGGATGTCGGAGAGCCTGTTTTGTCCCGATCCTGCAGGCCAGGCCAAGGGACCCCACCGGTGCACAAATCCGTGCACTGGGCCTCTGGGTGTAAATAACTGCCATAATGATAGAGGTGCATGCACATGCTCTTTCAGTTACTATTTTGAGATTCTTAGGATATATTCCCAGAAATGGAATCCCTGGGTCTACGATAGTTCGCTTTTTTATTTTTTTAATTTTAAATATATTTTGATTTTCCACAGAGAGGAAGGGAGAGGGATAGAGAGTTAGAAACATCGATCAGAGAGAAACATCGATCAGCTGGCTTCTTCACGCCCCCCACTGGGGATGAGCCCGCAACCAAGGTATATGCCCTTGACTGGAATCGAACCTGGGACCTTTCAGTCCGCAGGCCGACGCTCTATCCCCTGAGCCAGACCAGTCAGGACTGGGCTTTGTTGTTTATTTTTCTAGTTCCTTTAAGTGCAAAGTTAGGTTATTTGAGACTTTTCTTGTTTCTTAAGGATCAGCATATGATACGATGAACTTTCCTCCTGAGACTGCTTTTGCTATGTCCTATAGATTTTAGGTTGTTGTGTTCTCATTTTTGTTTTTTTCAAGGTATCTTTTGATTTCTCCCTTGATTTCATTGTTGACCCATTTGTTGTTTACTAACATGTTATTTAACCTTCATGTCTCTGTGCGTTTTTCAGTTTTTTTGTGCTTGATTTCTAGTGTCATAGCATTATGATCAGAGAAGATGCTTGCTATAATTTCAGTTTTCTTAAATTTATTGAGACTTTTAAGTTTTGTGTCTTAACATGTGCTCTATCCTAGGAAACATTACATGTCCACTTTGAAAGGATGTATATTCTCTTGCTTTGGGGTGAAACGCTCTGAAGATAACAATTAAGTCCATCTGCTCTAGTGTGTCTTTTAAGGCTGCCATCTCCTGGTTGATTTGCTGTCTGGAAGTTCTATCCATAGATGTTAATGGGGCATTAAGCTCTCCTACTATGACTGTATTAGTGTGTCAGTCTCCCCCTTATGTCCATCAAGATTTGCTTTACATATTTCGGTGCTTCTTTGTTGGGTGCATAAATGTTTACAAGGGTATCCTCTTGTTGGATTGCTCCCCTTATCATTTTGTGATATCTTTCTTGTCTCTTACTATCACCCTTGTTTTAAACTATATTTTGTCTAAGTATTGCAATTGCAATTTTTTCTCTTTTCCATATGCCTGAATTACCTTTTTCCATCTCTTTGCTCTTAGACTGTGTGTACCTTTTGGTATGAGGTGGGTCTCTTGCAGCCTTCATATGATTACTGTTTCATTACCCATTCAGCTATAAAGTAAGCTGATACAGAGAGAAGGTGACAGATGTATGAATGAATGTATGTTGTTGATGCATCCATCTTATATAAAAACTTTGAAATTTTAACCCTGCTATTTCTGGCTTCTGTGAATGCTTGCTGGCTTAAATAATAAGGAAAATAAGAATGCTCCCATTTCAGAGAGGCCATTAAACCTTCTCCAGATGAAGTTACCAGTGCTGGCTTTAGGCCAATCCGGTTTTTCTGTAACATTGTTACTAGGGGAATTAATCCATTGAAAGTGACAAAATAACTTTTCTGTCTTTTAACTCTTTCATCTTTTTTCTTAAAAGTACATTTTTTAAATGCCTTGCAGATTTACCAGACCAGAGCACTTAGGAAGCAGTGCCAAGATCAAGTGTAGTGGTTGCCATAGCTATCAGGAGTCCACCAAACAGCTCACCATGAAGAAACTGCCAATTGTCGCCTGTTTTCATCTCAAAGTAAGTTTTCCAGAAAACTTAGTAGCAGACGAAGTGTTCAGTCCCTGGTGCAGCGTGGAGCCTGCGGTTTGGGGTACCGAGCACATTGGCCATCGCAGTGGCTCCACAGGAGGGCTGCTGGGCGAGCGGGATGCTAGGCTCTCCTCTCTCCCTGTTCTCTGTGGCAGGAGAGGTCCAGTGAACAGGAAGTGGCTCCTGCGCAATGGAAAGAGGGTGCGAGTGCGCTATGGGGGCTGTGTTGTTAAGGTTTTACTATTCCTGCCTAAGTTCTTCCATCCTTGCCCCAAGTTTTCTATTTTTCTTTTAGTTTAAAAGTAGCAAAGTCTCTTAGCATTATGATCTAGTCCAGGTGCCAGCAAGTGCTTTCTGTAAAGAGTCAACTAGGAAGTTTTTAGGGCTTGCAGCCTTGTGATCTCTGTTTCATAGTGTTTGTTTTATTTTATGACCCTTTAAAAATGTTAAAAATCAAAACAAAAAGCGATTCCTAGGTTCCTAGCTTCCTTGCTGCGTTGGTGGCTCCTGATGTAGTCAAAGAGATGCCTGCTGCCGTGTGAAAGGAGCCGTGTGCTTGTTTTGCTTCCAGAGGTTTCTTCCCTTGCTCGTTGTTGAGTTTATTGTAAGGTCACTTCTTTGTACCCAGAGTGTTTATCACTTTGAACTTTATTTCAAGACTTGCCTAGAACCCCATAATTTAAATTTACGTAGACATTTTATTGAGCCTTTCAGCTCCCCACACGGCCCAGGGCAGTGAGAGCATTGACAGAAAGCCCCCTTAGAGGAGTGCTCGAAGCACCTCACTCCTCTCCCCTCTCCCCCACTTTTTTTTAGCGATTTGAACACTCAGCCAAACTGCGGCGGAAGATTACCACGTACGTGTCCTTTCCCCTGGAGCTGGACATGACCCCGTTCATGGCGTCCAGGTAGGGGGTTTCTGCAGTGCATTGTCGTCAGGTGGCTGTAGCTTTGTCGGATCAGCGATTGGCACTGGGTCTATGGTGAGACCATTATAGGTGTTGGCACAACCATAACTGCTAAAGCCAAGTTACTGTCCTGATCTTACCCAAGACACATTTTAGTTTATTTTTAAATTTTTATTTATTGATTGTAGAGTGAGGAAGGGAGAGAGAGAGAAACATCCGTTTGCTGTTCCATTCATTTATGTATGTGCGCTGACCGGGGACCAAACCCACAGCCTTGGTGTGTCATAGCGGGACAGTGCTCTCTCCAAGGCTCCTACCCGCGAGGGCCCTAAGACATGTTGTGTTTAATGAGTTATTTTTCCTAAGGTGTCCTTTTGCTTTGGGTTTTCCCCAGCTACTCCTTGTCAAGGTGGGATCATAGCAAGAAGACGGCATTTTAGCTGATGGAACTGGTTTTGGGTACAGATAAACGTAGTTGAGTTTGCAGCTGTAGATTCCATTTTTCTTGTTTTCAAATCAATTTTATAGAGCACTTAAAATTTATCCTCAAAAAAGTGTGACACTAATATATTGGCCACATGTTGGTTTCCTGAAGCCACTGTAACAAACTGCTGCAGACTTGGTGGCCAAAAGCAAGTTGGCGGGGCCCCTGGAGGGTTCATCCCTGGGTGGAAGGTGGGCAGCCCCGCCTCAGAGCAGGTGTGCCGGCCGGTCTCGGTGGAAGAACTAAAATGTGTGTATAAAATGGGTCCAGTACAGCGTCTGGCATGGGAGGCCCCCCAGTAAGATGGCTGTTATTATCTAAGCCATGCGTCTTCTAGTTCTGTGATTTTCAGCCGCTGTGCCACGAGCGTTTTCAGAACACGCAGTGCCTGGCCGTTTAGCCAGAGCACTGACCTCTTTTCCCCTAGGTCGTCAAATTAAGAAATGACAACAGCTAACACAACAATAGCAGTGCAGTGCAAATGAATCAGAATTATAGCTCTTGGGGGGAGGGGTCAAATCGGCAAAATACATATATTTTTGGTGTGCTGTGGGATTCTAAGTAATTAGTTTATGTGCCATGAGATGGAAAAGGTTGAAAATCTCTGCTTCAGTCATTTTGTTGATGTTGAATTTGCTTTGTTTGTTGCAGCAAAGAGAGCAGGATGAATGGACAGTACCAGCAGCCGTCGGACAGTCTCAGTAACGACAACAAGTGAGTGGCACCTGCAGGGGCTGTGCCCTGGCATCTCAGGAGCGACGACCGCAGCGTTTCCCGGGAGACGGCTGCAGCGACGCGTGGCCACGGCAAGCTTGTTTCTTCGGGCTGCTGGCCGCCTCCTGTCGTGCTGCCCACCCATCATTTAGGAAAGGACTTGCCACAACCTTGATCGTGGACACCCACGCCTGCTGCGGGAGCCTGATGCTTCCTCCTGGCCCCAGGGCGAGAGGGTCAGCCTGACCTCACAGGCCCCAAGGGGACGCTCAGCCTGCCTGGTCACCTCGGCCGTGACGGAAAGGATGGAGGGAGAGAATGGTCACCGTGTCTCCCGGTCCCTTCCTCTCACCACTTCCCCCACACGTGGCTCCACTGAGGCAGCTGCAGAGCTGAGGGAGGCCACACGGGCCCCTTTCCCTCTGCACCCCATGCATCCACTCTGGTTCCCAGGGCACAATAGGGGGTTGGGGAGCTCCCCTCGCTCTGCAGGCTCCTGGTAATGGTGACTCTGAGGTCATGGCTGCTCCTTCCCTTCCAAACTAGGTACTCCTTGTTCGCAGTCGTTAATCACCAGGGGACCCTGGAGAGCGGCCACTACACCAGCTTTATCCGGCAGCACAAGGACCAGTGGTTCAAGTGTGATGACGCCATCATCACCAAGGCCAGCATCGAGGACGTGCTAGACAGCGAAGGGTACGTCGGGCACAGCCAACGTCCATGTGGGCGTCCACACCCAAAGCCACGCCTGGTTTTAGTGCCACAAAGGACGTGCAGCTCTGGTGGCTGAAGTGAGGAGGCTTGTTGCAGACAGGCCCCAGCCTCTGCCCTGTGCAGCGCCCTCTGGGGACACCCTGACAGCGGCACGAGGGGTTGCCTGGTCGGCCAGAGCGGGCAGGGCATCTCTGCAGCTCCTGGCTCCTGGCCCGGCTCATTCCTTCCCGGCACATTCTTATCCCCTTGAGCTTCGCTCAGTCCTTGGCCTTGAGCCCTCAATAGGGTCCAGGCCCCACTGAGCTGCTGGGCCGCGAGGCACTGTGGTTCTAGGCTGTGGGCGGCCCCCTGGGGAGCACATAGGACAGCCCCATGCAGTGTCCTTCCTCTTCCCCCTGGAGTCTGCAAAAGACAGCCCTGTGCAGTGTCCTTCCTCCTCCCCCTGGGGAGTCTGCATAGGACAGCCCCGCGCAGTGGTCCTGCTTTCGCAGCAGGAGTTACCAGTAGTGGCACTGCCCAGAAATGGGCGGGAGGGTGGGCTTAGGGGGCTGGGGCACTGCCACTTCCTAGCTAAGGACCTTCCTCCTTGGGGACTAAGAACCAAAACCCATCCAAACAAGAACTGGTGACCGCGGTGCCAGGTCCAGGTGGGAGGGCGGGTCTTACAGGCCTCGTTCAGGGGACCTGAGGGACTATCAGTAGGCCCTGTCTTTGCCTCTGCAGGTACCTCCTGTTCTACCACAAGCAGTTCCTGGAGTACGAATAACCTCCCCTCTGCTCGTCAGAGCACAGACCACGAAGTGGCGCCTCATAAAATGACCCCACCCAGCACCATGGCACCACCATCCCCACAGCTGTGCCCCGGGCATCGGTGCCTGCAGCCTAGGCCAGGGCTGTGGGTGTGGGTGGACAGCGGTGGGGAGGTCCTGGGAGCTACACAGCAGGGAAGCACGACAGGAAGGCGTGCCTGCATGGGGGGGCGGAGGGGGTGTGTCACGTCTGTGTCTCCTGCTCCTTGCGCAGTGTGTGGGGCACCCCCACCGCAGGGGGCAGGCTCATCTCTGCTTCAGTGCTGCTGTGCTATGCCACTTCAGAAGGTGCCAGCCCACTGTACAGTCACGCCCAGGAACTTGACCTTGGGCAGTGGAGAAGCCCAGAGGCTAGGACAGAGGGCCTGGTGGTGTCTGGGTTTCTGTATTAAATGTGTGCAGGGAGGGACTCAGCTTCTGCCAGCAGAGCCTGTGGGTGGAAGACACATGAGATCGTGAGGCCTCTGCCCGCAGAGAGCAGCCCTGCCTGCCTGGGGCGCCAGGCCAGCCCACCCTCACCCCCACCCCCCACCAGCTCTTCCCGCGTGACGGACTTCATAACTGCGTGTTCGTGACTGGTGTGAATCGAGCTTATGCTGAAATTTAGTTTCCTTCTCAAGAGAGTCTTGGTCTTGTGCTGTGTTGTTGCCCCCACACCCCTCCCCCACTCCCCCCAAGCCTGGGTGTCCTGGTGGCAGCTGGCACGTGCGAGTCAGGCTGCAGCAGTAACAGTCTCATCGTGTTCCTCTTGAGTCAGTGACGCATTTTTTAATGGTTTGTTTTGCTTCCTCGTGTTATCTCCTTGGCTGCCTGTCCCACCGGCCCTGTCAGCTCGGTGGCCCTGCCCCCTGTGGGGTGAGGGAAGTGCTCACCTTGCTGAGGGCCTGCTTCCTGGGGTCAGGGCAGGGCCAGAAAGGCGGCTGCTTGCCCGCGGGCAGAGCGGAGCGCGGCCTGTCCTGTGCTCCCACCTCAGAGCTTTTGGTCCCTTTCTGAGACATTGCAGCCCCGAGTCGCAAGGGGACGAGTTGCTTGGATTTGTTGGCCGAGCGGCCTGTGCTGGCCGGCAGGCGTGCCCAAGCTGCGCTGTCCCTCCGGCCGCAGACTCTCCTGGAGACCAGGTGTAAGTGTGTGGTTCTGTGGCCACAGGTAACATAAGCAGATGAGCTTGGTCGTGTTCCCACAGAACTGTGTTGATGGGCACTGGAACTTGAATCTGTATAATTCACATCATGAAGTTCTTTTTCACTGTTTAAAAATGTGTCAACTACTCTGAGCTGACAGGCCACACAGAAGCAGGCCGTGGGCCCAACTAGCTCCTTAGCTGGGTGAGTTGGCAGGGTGGGTGCTCCCGGAGTTGAGCAGTTATCTTCACTGTGGAAAATGCTGGAATATGCAAAGCGACAGCCCTGCAGAGCCATCCTCCGTGGCAAAATCCCGAGGGAAGGTGTTCTCTTTCCGTTATTTCCCACCTCCACCCACGCCTGTCCCCTGGCAGCCCCCACACTGTTGTTTTCCATGAGTTTTGTTCTCTCCCTATTTCTCACCCCCCTCCCTCCAGTGCCCTGCCCCGCGTAGTTGTCAGCCTGCTTTCCGTCCATGAGTCTGTCTCTGTGCTTGTCTGTTCATTAGATTCCATAGAGTGAGATGATGTACTTGTCTTTCTCTAAAAGCAAGTTGCATCATGTTCTCCAGGTCCCTCCATGCTGTCACAAAGGGTAAAATTCTCTTTCTTTCAATGATCAAGTAGTATTCCTTTGTGTGAATGTTCCACAGCTGTTTACCCACTTGTCTACTGATGGGCACTTGGGCTGCTTCCACATCTTGGCTGTTGTAAAAAACACTGCAATGAACATAGGGGCCTAGTGATGGTTTTTGAAGCACTTGCTCAGCTCAATCAGTTATGTTACTGCATTTATGGGATGCAGGCTATAAAGCATGCTTTAAAATAGCAAGTGTTTTCAGGGAAGTTGGGGCGGAGGGGGGCAGACCTTCAGGAATGGCTGCCTGCTGCTGGGGGAGAGGCGTCCCTGATGAGCGCAGCTGGGCAGCGAGCTGGGTGGAGGCGATAAAGCAGGGTGGGGAGTTTCTGGAAGACGATCTCATCTGGCCGGCCTGCTTCCCCACCCTCCCGCTGTCACTAGTGCTCAGAGGCTCAGCCACGCTGAAGACACGGGACAGGGTGAGCAGTGGGCCACGTGTGTCTTTGTGGACGTTATTTGAAGCGTGTGACTCCAAGTTCTCTCTCCCCTTCGCCTTGGGGCTCTAAGCACTTACACAGCCCTGCCCCCAAGGGCTCCCCTCCTCCTGCCTCCAAGGGTCTGTGGTAGTGACGAAATGTTACATGAAATGTCCTTGTAAAAGAAGCTCCCGGTCCAGCTACTAAATTCAGGAAAATGGTTTTTATTTCCTAACAACCACCACTACGTAGGCTCCTGTCGTCATCAAGTGTCTGACCACCACAGAGTCAGGGGCCCTTCCACTCCCATCAGTGCATTTAACACCTGAACTGAGACACGGCTGCCACTGCGCCCCTCTCTCGGGCACAGCGGGCTTTCCCTCTTCAGGGTGCGGAGAGGCTGCGAGCAGTGGGGATGCTGGGCCAGCGGGTCAGGCCAGTCGGCCCCTGCCTGCAGGGGTCTAGCCGCCCAGGATCTTTTGTGGTCTGGCTTGGTGTGTGCACTTCCGTTGTGTAAAATTGCCGGGTGGGGTTTTGTGTGTGTGTTTGTGTTGCTTGTTTTTTTAATAATTGAAGTGGTTGGGGCTTGTTACAACCAGAACACATGTGAGAAAAAGATCCCAGTGGTGGTGCCATGGGTGTGTGCCAAGATGTCTGCACCTCTTCCGCCTGCTGCGTGAGGAGTGTGTGGCCCTTCCCCCCCTTCATGCTTGTAGTCATTCTGTGTCATAATAAAGCAACATTTTATTCCCAACATGGACTGGCTCTCCCCTTCCTCACACCAGTAGCCAAGGAGGGGCTGGGATGAGAGTCTCGGGGTTCGGGCTCCTGTGCAGCCTGTGCTGCCTCTTTCTTTGCCTGGCCCTGCCCTCCTCTCAGGGGCAGGGTGGTGATGACTTAGCCTTCACTGTGCACAAGTCACCTGTGGGCTCCTTTGAATGTGGACGCCGTGCGGATTCTGATGCCAGGCCCTGGGCTGTGGGTAGGAAAGCTCTCGGCTGATGGGAAGAGCAGGTGTAAGTGAGTAAGTGGAGAGAAGATGCGCAGCTCCCTCCCTGGCACCTGCTCCCAGCCAGCACCTGCTGGGCCCAAGCCTGTGTTCCCGGGTGCTCTTTCCTGGGTGCCTTTGCTGCAAGTTCCTCTCTTCCCTGACACACAAACATCATGCGGTGCCACGGAGCCCCTGGGGGTGCTGCCAAGCCTTCCTGTCCCCATGGTGCAGCCATCGCTTCCACTCACACAGAGCAGGTGTCTCGCAGGAGCTCCCCTCTCAAGCTCCCCCTTGGGCAGCAGAGCCCCCCTCCAGGGCAGGAGGAAGAAGAGCACGTGGTGAGGTTCTTCATTGTAAAGCTGAGCAGTCCCAGCCCCACTCCTGCCCAAGCCTGGGCCCATCAGTGTGTGGTGGCTGTGGGGAGCCGGCACCATGGAATGGCCTCTGGTTAAAAGCACACACGTCGGCCCAGAAGAGAAGATGAGCCTCAGCCACACCCTTCACCGTGATAGGCTTTGGGTGAGCGCAGCTGCCTCCCACAGATGAACCCTCTTCCTGGTGGGGAGCAGCTGCCTGGGATGTTGCAACAATGAATAGAAGTTCAGACAGGCAAGGCAGGCAGATTCACCAGTGGGCTATTCAGGGAAGTGAGTCTGCCACCTCCAGATGCAAGGGCCCGTGCGGTCCACCTGCCACCAGGCAGCCTGCTGCCCAGGAGTCAGTTCTGCCAGGCAGCGCTCAGCAATCAGTCTGGTGAGCCTGGGTCAGAGTAGATCTGAGGCTCTGACCCTGTTCTAGCTACCGCCTCGGTTTTTGTTTTTTTGTTACTGTTTTTGGGGTTTTTTTACAGAGGAAGGGAGAGGGATAGAAAAATTGAGAGAAACATCGATCAGCTGCCTCCTGCACACTTCCCACTGGGGATGTGCCCGCAACCAAGGTGCATGTCCTTGACCAGAATTGAACCTGGGACCCTTCATTCCACAGGCCGACGCTCTATCCACTGAGCCAAGCTGGTTAGGGTTTCAGTCTTTTTTTTTTTTTTTTTTTTTAATACATTTTTATTGATTTTTGAGAGAGGAAGGGAGAAGGATAGAAACATCGAGAGGAACACATCGATTGATGGCTGGCCCCCCACTGGGAATCAAGCCTGCAACCCGGGCGGGCACGTGCCCTGACTGGGAATTGAACTCTTGGTTCATGGGTCAGCGCTCAACCCAGAGCCACACTGACTGGGCCTCCACTTCTTCACGAGTCTGCCCAGCAAGCACAGGGCTGGGAAGGACACACCCTGCATCCCCTAGGCGCGTCCCATGCCCCTGGTCGGGAAGAGGCTCGGGATGAGTTCTGGGCGCTGGGATGCAGATGCCTGCACTATCTGCCCCTTTTGAGAGCTCTGTCCCCATCCAGACCTGGTTACTAACTTTTAAACCCTCTTCCAGTCATTGACAATCCATCTAGGCTGTTGGTCATAAGCCCATGTAAATGAGCATTGTGGCCTCTCTCCAAAGCGGGTAACCGATGTCCCGCTCCCTGGTCATGGGGGCCATGAGCAGGTCTCTGGTGACAAAGCCTGAGCTGCCTGCCCTTCCCACTCCGGCCGCTGTACCCACCCACCTCAAGGCCAAGCAAAGCACTCGGTTTACGATGAGATGCTCGGGCTTCCTGGTCAACTGTTGTCCTGTGAATGATGTCTAGTCTCCACTGGGTCCAAGAACAGCAAACAAGGTGTTTCTGAAAAGAATGTCTGCAGAAGAGGTTGCAGCTTTGGTTTGCTCTGCCTGGAGTCCTGGAGGTCTGTGCTTCTTAACCATTGTGATGCCTGAGGCTCTGTGGGGCCTCCTGTTGCCCTCAGCCCTTTGAGCACCAGTGGTCTCCCTGGACCATGAGTGGTGATGCAGCCTGAACTTACTGCTCGGGTCCCCCTGGGAATGGAGCCGTGTGGTACCTCTGTCAATGGGTCAGATTGGCACTCGGTCGGGTGTGCTGCCTCCAGTCCCAGCAAGGCCCGCCAAGCATTGGGTGTCTATGTTGTAGGTGGTGCAAGGTGCAGCAACCCCCACCTTGAAGGGCGTATCTTTTAAAGAAAAATGTTAGTGATTTTTAGAGAGAGAGAGGAAGGGAGAGGGATAGAGAGACATTGATGAGAAGACCATTATCTATTGGCTGCTCCTGCAACCGTGCATGTGCCCTCTGAGGATTGAACCTGTGGTTCCTGTGCCTATGCTCAGTGCTAAGCCGTGCCAGCCTGAGAGGGTATCTTGATACACTTCAAACCACTGGAATGTCATTGAGTGGGAAGCCCTGAGTTTTGGAGAGTTTATTTCTCATGCTTTGGTTCACTTGTCTTGTTAAAGCATTTATAGGTTTTGCTACTTCTTGCTCATCAGCTCCAATCATCAAAAAGTCATCAATATTGTGAACCTGAGTAATCTTCTATAATAATAAAAGTGCATTATGCTACTTAGGACAGTTGAACGACCTTCTGGATGTCATTCCGGATGAAGTTGCGGGTGCTGAGCCAGAGGTGGATAGGGGTGATCAGGCAGGCAGGCCAGCGGTTAGGAGCCAGCGGTCCCAGATTGCAAGAGGGATGTCTGACTGCCGGTTTCAGGCCTAAACCAGCAGTCTGACATCCCCTGAGGGGTCCTGGATTAAGAGGGTGCAGGCTGGGCTGAAGGAAACCCTTACCATGCTTGCCTCTAGTATTTTATGAAATTGCAAGATGGTTAATATTTCTCTAGATTGTATGATAGCAGCAAGCAGCATTAATACAGCCCTGAGGCTAATGGCTATACCATGAAGGCACAATGTTGGCCCTCCCTGGGGACAATGAGCAGGGCAGCAGCCAGGCCAGTGGGTGCATCCTCAGTGCCATGGCCTGCTGATAGGCTCCAGGAAAGATTCAGCATCTGTGAGGACACCCAAGTGGGTTTATAGTTAGTCCAGGCATAGCTTTACTTCATTGAGCTTCACAGATGTTGCTGTTTCTTTTCTTTCCTTTTTTTTTTTTTTTACAAATTGAAGGCCAGCAAAAAAAAAGATTACAGTAGGTCCTTGGGTTACGTCAGAGATCTGTTTCTATAGCGTGATGTAGCACAATTTTCACCATAAGTTGGAAACCACCTACACAAGCACCTATGTCACTCACATGGGGGACACACACAGCAGTAATGTGAAACAGTAAAAAAATATTTGAAAGATAATTCTTGACCTTTACTTGTGGTAAACAATAAAAAACAAAGCACATATGTTCATACGTCAGAATGACAGAACTTTTTTTAAATAAATAAATGGGAGATGGCAACGTAACCATGAATGATGTGCATGGAGTCAGACATATCCTGAGGACTGACTTTATTGTGATAGTTGCTTTATAGCGGTGATCTGGAAATGAACCCACAGTCTCCTAGGTGTGTCAAAGTCTGTAGTCATTTTCTAAGACCCGTCAGACTTCTGCATGGACAAACAGGTGAGTTACATGGGAGTGTGAGAGGCGTCACTGCTGCTTTGAAGTCAGTGGTGGGAGCGTTAATCGTTGAAACCCACGCCCTCCGGGAATATGTTACTAGCTTCTTAACTATCAGGAGGTAAAGTCGGACACTTCCACATATTCTTCCAACCCTAGCCTCTTCCGGTGGATCAGAGCGTGATTGGAGATCCTGCCAGTTGTCAAGTAAGGATGCCCACTGTACACTCAACGGGAGAAATAGCCACAGATCTTAAAACCAAGTTGCACATGTAATGTCCACTGTCTCCCACCAGCATGGAGAGAGCAGTGACAAGCCCCTGGGTCTGTTCCCTAGGGTGTGTTGAGTTTTCCCTTTCACTAGACTGAGAAAGAGAAAGTGTAAAAATGAAGTCGGAAGGAAAAACAAGGCATTTTGCTCAGTTTGGAAACTCCCTGTTGGGCTGGAAGCCAAGGCTCACTGGGCAGTTTAATGCCCAGAATGGGAGCCTGGAAGGCCTGACCCCGGATCTGATCTCATTGGTCTGATAAGGGCCTCGGGATTTTGTTACAGGTTCCCCAGGGGCTCTGACAGTTGCCGGTAAGAAGCACCAGCCACCTGCCAGTGCGGCTCTGGTCGGTGGGAGTGTCGCCTGTAGGTTGCCTTCCTGGTCCAGCACAGTAGTGGTGTAGTCAGATGCGTGGGGGAGGCAACCAGTGGGTGTTTCTCTCCCTCCCACTCTCTCAAGTCAATAAGCATATTTAAAAAGCAAAATAGAAAAGAAACACCAGCCCCAATGGCCTGAGGAAAATTTGAGAGCCAAGTCAACAGCTAGAGAAAATCTAACCTATATCTCCTTTGTTCCAAAACTAATTTCAAGAAGCTTCGAAAACCGTATCTGATAGTGTTATTTTTAAAAATCTGGCTAGAGGGAGACACTTGGGCAGAGGCAAGGGCCTCATAGAAAGCAGCATGTGAGGTGCATGTGACCAGAGTGTCTCCAGCCCCAGGGAGAGAGGGGAGCAGCCCCGGGAGATGGAGGAGCAGCCTCAGGAGATAGAGGAGCAGCACCGGGAGATGGAGGAGCAGCCTCAGGAGATGATAGGGAAGCCCCAGAAAATGGAGGAGCAGCCTCAGGAGATGGAGATGGAGGAGCAGCCTCGGGATGGAGAAGCACCCCTGGAGAGATGGAGGAGCAGCCTCAGGAGGTGGAGGAGTGGCCTCAGGAGATGATGGAGAAGCCCCAGGAGATGGAGGAGAGGCCTGGGGAGTAGGGGAGCAGTCCTGGTGGAGGGAGCTGCAGAGGCAGAGGATCGGGGCAGGAGTGGGAATGAAAAGACTTCCCAAGGACAGGATGTGAGTTGGGCACCAGAGCTTGGTGTGTTTGTTAAGGTCACTTGGTGGCCAGCTACCAGCTAGAAAGCAGAAAGCCCGCTCCTTCCCTAGAAATAAAAAGCTGGATCATCTGTAAAACTGTGTTCTCTGGGATCCATCCATGCACTGAAGCTGCAGGGCAGCCAATGACCCTGGAGAGTGAGAAAGGTGGGTGCCCCCAAGGACGAGGATGGGTTTGCAGGAAGAGCAGAGCTGAGAGCTATAGACGGGAGGCGACACCACCTGCAGGTTCCTCTCCACAGACTCCACTGGACCCTCAAAAAAAAAGTCAGGCACAGAGGGGAGACCCAGGGAGCCTCCCTTGGGGGTGCAGGCTCAGGCAGGGGGAGGCCCGTGACAGGACATGCAGCCCCCTCAGACTTTCCCTCGCAAACCGAAGCTGCAAGCTACCGGGGAAAGGGCAGCAAGCCTGTTGCCTGCTGCTGGGGCAGGAGACTGGCCTGGCTGAGGCGGGAGCAACTCTTATGGAGGGCGGGGGTCGGGGACCTGCATAAGCCTCCCCGACCAGGAGCACAGGAACTGCCTTAGGTGGAGCAGGTGACACGCTCCCACCCGGGTCGCAAGCACCAGGTCATAGCCACTACCACCAAGGGTGGAGGAAGACCCTTTTGAGGCGAGGCCCACAGAAGAGGCGCAGGGCCGAGGGCAGAGCAGGAATATTGGGGATCGGACCCCAGCTAAGAACATGGGCACACTGGAGGCATTTAAACCCTGAGCTGGTCACACTCAGTTGGTCCCAGCCCACACACTCAGCCCAGCGGGAAAGCAGGTGTGCCCACCTCCAGGCATAAATGCTTCCTGCTTCAGTCTCTATCCAGATCTGTCATTCAAAACATTTCAAGACACGAAAGAGCAAGTAACAACCAACTATGAAGAGAACATCCCACCCCCCAGCTGTGGAACTGGGTAGGAAATTCCAACCAAGATCAGTATGTTGGAGGCCGACCCAGGGACATGGAGGCCTGCAGGAATGGGGGAGCCTCCGCAGAGATGGAGTGCTCAGGAGGCAGCTGGTGGGGGTGCTCGGAGCACAGTGGTAAGAGGAAGACCTTTGAGGCCAGCGGGGGGCTCAGCACCGCTGAGGAAGGAAGCGTGAAACAGGACACAGGACTTCCCCAAACTGCAACACAGAGCAACCGGGAAACCCACCATGGAATGGCCCGGACCAGTCTGTAGAGAGAGTGGCCGATGAATGTGAGGCTGAGAGGCAGCGCAATGCCGAGGACTTGAAGGAAGACCTGCTGACAGAAAGGGACATTGGGAATGTTTTGTTGCTGAAAAAGTCCCTGGAATCCCCCTCCAGACCTTTCTTGATGATTCTAAAAGAATTAAATTAGGGCCATGGGGACACAGACAGTCCCGCACCTCTGATCTTGGCCAGCACATGGCTGCAATAGGCTCTTTCCAGCTTGGCGACAGCACTGGAGTCAGCAGGGCCCTGGACGGTCATGAAGGAATTACGATCACCCTGTGGAAGAGCGGTGGAAAGCCTGCCCAGTGAGGTGCACTAAAGCCCCCTAGTCCTGGTCGTGGCCATCTGCCCTATTGGTGGTGTGATTGGATCCTTTTCCATTAGACTCCTTGTCAATTGCTTTGGCGGAGGCAATTCAATGCCTATTGTCATCCTATTGGCTACCATTGCTGGCTGCCTATGGGATTCTGCAAGTTAGCGGAGTCAGTTGCTTTGTAGATCCTGGGCAGCTGGTAGTTGGCTTCTTGCAGACTCTGTGCCCATGCGGGGAGCCTTGGCACTCTGCACCAGCTGGACATCGTCTGCGGGTTCTGGTGGCCCAGTTCTTTGGTCTGAAATTCATGTGGGAAGTGAAGATGTTTGGCCCATGCGGTTGGGCTTCACCATCCTTCCATCTTTCCTACAAATCACAGCCTTTCCATTTTGCCCAGAAAGTCCTAGATTTTTCTTCTCTTCTCTTCTCTTCTCTTCTCTTCTCTTCTCTTCTCTTCTCTTCTCTTCTCTTCTCTTCTCTTCTCTTCTCTTCTCTTCTCTTCTCTTCTCTCTCTCTCTCTCTCTCTCTCTCTCTCTCTCTCTCTCTCTCTTTCTCTCTCTCTCTCTCTCTTTCTTTCTCTTTCTTTTTTCCTTCCTGTCTTCCTTCCTTTAAAATATATTTTATTGATTTTTTTACAGAGAGGTAGGGAGAGAGATAGAGAGTTAGAAACATCGATCAGCTGCCTGCTGCACACTCCCCACTGGAGATGTGCCCGCAACCAAAGTACATGCCCTTGAAGAGAATCGAACCCAGGACCTTTCAGTCCCCAGGCTGATGCTCTATCCACTGAGCCAAACCAGTCAGGGCAGATTCTTTCTAACAGGAAGGAAGAGGACAGTGCTGGGAAGGCCCTCCGGCGGTCTGCGGTCGTGGGGCACCCAGGACTTGAATTGGGAGATGAAGGATGAGTGTTGGATGTCACAAGGAAAGCAAGCCACTGTGCGCAGCTCTGTGATCCCGAGCTGCTGATGGCCCCTCAGCGTTCTGTCATGCTCCAGCCCCCTCAGCAGCTCTCTGGAATCAATGCTGTGTCTATTCCTCAGCAGGAATCTTCAAAGGTGCTGGTGTTGAGGAGCCATCTCCACCACCATCTTTACTGCAGTGTCTCTGTTTCTGATGGGAAGGGCAGGAAGGAGGACTCTACACGGCATGGGCCTTGGAGGAATGGCTACTTGTTCCACCCTCATGACTATGTCCTTGTTGTTAGAGGGTGAGTACAGCTGGATGAGCTTCGCTGGCACTGGGGCTATGTTGGTGCTCGTGGTGTTCTTTGAAATTGGCCCAGGCCCAGTCCCTGGTGTATTGTGGCCGCTCCTCAGCCAGGAGCCCACACGGCGGCATGGCCGTGGCTGGCTGCTCCGACTGGCCCTCCAGCTTTTTAGTTGGATTGCTCCTCGCGACAGCTGCATTCTCTCCAGGACCCCACGTGCTTATTGTCCCCACTGGCTTCCTTGTGATCTTCTTGGTCTTTGCCTTCTTGAAAGTTCCTGAGACCCGCGGCAGGACTTCTGAGGAAAGTACATGAGCCTTTGCAGGACTGGCACACACGGCTAACAGAGCCGAGAGAGGTGCCTTTGAAATGAACAGCAGGCGGCCTGGTGAGGAGACCACCACCAACGGCTCAGCCATGCTTCCTTCCCACTTTCCTCCCAGCATGCAAAGTAGCCTCTCCCCAAACGGGAAGGGACCTTACAGGTTGTAACCCAGGACGTGATTCTAAATGCTGCTACTTGATGCTTTTTTCATCCTCATACCCCATGAGCGCTCAGAGGACCAATGAGCACTCAGAGGACCCCGTGCTGGGTTGGTTGTATCTTCAGTGGCTTTTTAAACATTTCATTTCTTGGACATTCTCTTCTGTTTAGAAGAGACCAAGTGAACCACCTTCACTTCAGGAGGGATTGCCTACTTGGCATTTGCCAGCTTTGCCAGCTCTTCCTCCTTTAAGTCCTAATATTGCTTCATGAGGGCATGTGGGGGAGAAAGAGTCCCTCAACCTCAGTCTCACCCAGAAGCAGATAGACATGGGAGTGTGGAGGGCAGAGAGGAATTACATAGGAGCAACTTCCTCACTTCCATACAGCTCTACAGAGCAAATTAATTGGAATTTTATTTATCTTCCAGTTTTATTGCATAAATATTTATTTTTTAAGTGTAATTTTACCAAGTAATGAAAACATAAGGAAATTGAGGTTAGAGGGAGGTACTTAAAGAATTTATAGAGTGGAAGATTGAATACTGGAGAGGTTTATAGTTTAACTAAGGGCCCAGTGCACAAAAATTTGTGCACTTGGGAGGTCCCTCAGCCCGACCTGTGCCCTCTGGCAGTCTGGGACCCCTCTGGGGATGTCCACCTGCTGGTGTGTGTGGTCAGCCTGGGTGAGGGGCTGATGGCTGTTTGCAGGCTGGCCAAGCCCCCCAGTGGCGTCCCTCACCCCATTGGGCTGTGGCCAGCGTGGGTGATGGGCTGAGGGGTGCTTTCAGGCTTTCAGGCTGCCCACAGCTCCCATTAACCCAATGTCCCAGCAAGGCTGGCTGGAAGCAGGTTTCTGCAGTTTGTTTATCTTCTATAATTGATACACTGTTCCTTTAAGCCGAGGCCTAGGCAGTTAATGAAACCTCCTCTCTGCTTCAGCTCGTGGCTTCTATAATGAAACAATGTTGCGCTTAGTAGTCGGCCTGCTGTTTGCTTCAGCTCCCGACAGTTTCACTCCTGCTGCAACAGACACTGCCTGTTTACTCAGCTCCGTGAGTGGCGGCCTCCATCTTGGCTGGGTTAATTTGCATACAGTTGCTCTGATTGGCTGGTGGGTGTGGCTTAGGCATCCCTAAGGGATGGTCAATTTCAATATTACGCTTTTATTAGATTAGATAAGAGTAGATTTACATAGAATGTAATGCGTTATTGGAAGGTATTTGATTTGTGTGAGGTTTGAAGATTGCCTCCTAACATTTCTGTCCTTCAAATGGAAATACTCAAGTTCTGTTTCTCAGGAAACTCACAGGCCTGTGAAAGAAGCTACTGGTTTCCTTCAGAACATTTTCTTTAAGATCATATGCAGTGTCACTTGAAACCTAGGTTATTGCTCAGGTGGGCATGTAGTTAACGGTGGTTGATGGGTTCGGATTTTGGGTGTAGCCCAGAGAAGGGAAGGTTGTTTGAAGAAATCAAGCATCTCCCTCTTATAGTGGACTCACTTTTTTTTTTAAGTGCCCCTACCACGCATCTGGTGGGAGAGCAACCTAAAATATTGGTTCTTGGTAAAGGTTTGCTTTTCCTGCATTTTGTTCTTTAGGATATTTTAGATGTTTAGATTTTTAAAATTTTGTTTTAAGCCATCACTTTAAAAGAATTCAGAGGAGAGTGCTCACAGCTAACTTGGGATGTGAACTGTAGCCTCGGGGGGAGGGTGGCACTGCTATAGGGTCAGCCCTGCCTGTTTCTGTTTCCCTCCGAGGTGGGTGAGGCACTGTGCAGGCAGCGCTCGGGAGAGGAGGCAGGTGTGCACTGTCACTTCGCTCCAGTGCAAGTGGCTGATGGGAATGTGTTTCCTGTGCTCCTCCCACCCCCTTGGGTGGGATGTGGTAAAGCCCATCCTGTATGTGTGGCAGCCCTGCCTCTGCTGGTGGGATCTGCATCTGTGCTTCTTGACACAGTGAGAACTCTGCCTCCCCCTGGACACAGACAATGGGAGTTGGAGAGTGAAATCAGGGCCTGTCGCCCCCAGGGGAGCTAGAGGGAGGCCCTGGGGGAAGGAGGCATTCCTTTCAAGGAGATAAGACACACACTAAGGCTTGTAAATCTAGAAAGTTTCAGAGTTAGATGTGATGGAGCCACAGGCCACACCTCCTTTGCCTCGTTCCCTGTGTGTTCACTCGTATACATAATGACCCCCTCTCTCCCCTGCTCCATATGCTGCTCGACCTCCTTCCCTCTTTGGTGCTTATACATTTGAGGCCCTTCAGCCAAATCCTTGCCTGTGACAATATTTTAGTTCTCAGTTCTTACCATTCCCTCTGGTCACTGAGCCTTTGGAGAAAAGCTCAGAGCTGTGGCTTGGGCTCTGCTGGGACAGGTGACTTTCCTCCAACTGCACCTCCACTTCCGGCTCCTCAAGGACCGTGGGTGGGCAGTAATGTGGTGTGGAAGTTTCCCATTTCTCAGTGACCAGTCTGTAAATATCTCCAAATTGGTTTTATATGATTAATGATACTGTGGTTCTTGGTTCTGAAATAAAAATTCTGAAGGAAAAAAAAATGGCCACTAAAAAATTTTAAAGCCTCACCTGAGGACATGTTTTTATTGATTTTTTTAAGAGCAAGAGAGAAAAAAAATTGATGAGAGAGAGAAACATCGAATGGGTGCCTCTCCTACTCCCCCACTAGGAATCAAACGAAACCTAGGTATATGCCCTAACTGAGATTGAACCCTTCAACCTTTTGGTGTATGGGACGACACCAACCAATGCGGAGCGACCTAGCTAGGGCCAATACTTTTTTTAAGTAATTGAAAATATTAAACTACAATCCCCCAAATCTCAGAGAACCCAAAGCAGGATAAATCGCAAAATAAATCTAACCAAAACGAACAAACAAAAACTTCTAGACACAATATACTTATGCTGCTAAAATGGGTCAGGAGAAAAGAATATTTTGAGGACACAGGTTAGAGGAACACAGCAGATGTCTTGTCAGAAACTATGCAAGTCAGAGAGGAGGGAGTAACATCCTTAAAATGCCCAATGAAAGAAACTGGGAGCCCCAAAGTCTATGCCCAGAAAAATCATTTTTCAAAAACGGAAGAGAAATAAAGACTTTTTCAAATGAACCCAAATTGAGAATTCATTTCCTGCAGATTTGTTTGCACTATAAGGAAATGTTAAAGAAGTCCTTAGGATGGAAGGAATAGGATACCAGACAGAGACTTGGCTCTGCACACACACACAATGAAGATTTCCAGAAATGAAGTAAATATAAAAGGCCTTGTTTTCCTATTCCCTATTGCTCTAAAGGGTGTTGAATTTCTGAAGCAAAACCACTAGCAATAGGTTGTGACTTTATGGAATGTGTAAGAGTGATGCATGACCACATCAGCAGGAAGTGGGGCTGGGAGTACGCTTACTGGGCAGCGACACCTCATTGTTTGAGGGGTAGCTGTGCTAAAGATGTGTACTCTAAACAACTACAAAAATGTAGAGGTTTAAATAAAAGATCTGTGTTCTGAAAAGCAGAGTGGAGGGGTTGGGGGTAGGGGAGGTGCTGGTCAAAGGGTACAAACTCACAGTCATAAGATTAACAAGTTCTGGGATCCCAGTGGACATCATGGTGAGTGGAACTCAAGGTACTGTATTGTGTACTTGAAAGCTGCTAAGTGAGTAAATCTTAAATGTTCTCATCACAGAAGGAATGGTAATTATGTGACAGGATGGAGGTGGCAGCTGATGCCCTGGTGACGATCATTTTGCAATTTATTTTTAAATATATTTTTATTGGTTTCAGAGAGGAAGGGAGAGGGAGAGAGAGAGAAACATCAATGATGAGAGAGAATCATTGATTGGCTGCCTTGTGCACGCCCTCTACTGGGGATGGTGCCCAAAACCTGGGCATGTGCCCTTGACTGGGATCAAACCCTGGACCCTTCAGTCTGCAGGCCGACACTGACCACTGATCAAACCAGCGAGGGTCATTTTGCAGTTTATAAATATATCCAATCAACAGCTTAAACTTGTGCAATGTTATGTCATCTATGTCTCAACAAAGCTAGGGATAGAAAAAGATCAGTGTTGTGCAGTGGGGCTGGGGGTGAGGGGAGTCAATGGGGGAAGTGGAACATCTGCAATACTTTCAACAATAAAGTTTTTTTTAAGGGCACATGCTTTGTAGTAAAAAAAAATCTAATCTAATAAAAGAGAAACATGCAAATTGACCACACCTCCACTATGCCCAAGCCACGCCCACCAGCCAGTCAGAGCAGTGATATGCAAATTAACCCAACCAATATGGCAGCTGGCAGCCATGGAGCTGGAGCAAGCAGGAGGCTTGGTTGCCCCGGCGATGGAGGAAGCCAAGCTTCCTGCCTGCCCTAGTCAGCTGTGGCCTCTACTCAAAGCAACAAAGTTTCAATGATCTAATCTAATAAAAGTGAAATATTGAAATTAACCGTCTCTTTGGGACGCTTAAGCCACACCCACCAGCCAATCAGAGCAACTGTATGCAAAATAGCCCAGTCAAGATGGCAGAGTCGGGAGCCCCAGAAGAAACCACAGAGTACAGCCCAGCAGGGCAGACTGAAGACCTCTGCCACAGATAGAGGCGGCAGCCCAGGGCGGGAGCAGCCAGCCCGCCTGGGGCTGTGATGGGCCTGGGTGGGTCCTGGGGCACACAGGCAGGGAGGCTGCTAAGCCTCTGTGGGACCCACCCAGGCCCATCGCAGCCGTAGTGGGGTGGGGACCAGCTGGCGCCTCGGGGGCCACGATTGGCTTGGGTGTGCCCTGCGAACCACCCAGGACCATCACAATCGCAGCGGTGTGGGCCGGCTGGGCAGCTGGAGGATTTAATGAAGGAAGCTTTAATGAGGGAAGGAGGGCTGCTCCCTCTCTCTCACACACGCCTCCTGGGCCCACTCTCTTGCCAGCTCCATTTTCTCTGCCACAGGGGCAGGGGTCTCCTGTGAGAGGCCCCATCTTCCTTCAGAGGTGGGGTGAACCGGCCAGAGCCAGGAGATGGAGAGATGGGCAGGGGGCAGGCAGAGCAGCAGCCAGGGAGAGTTTGGGGGCAAGTAACCAGGTGAGGGAGGGGTGGAACAGGATGGAGGGAAGAACTTTATAAAAGAGTCAGTGGACAGCAGAGTTAAAAAAAAGAGGATGTATGAGTGAACTGTAGGGCCTATAATGAAAACTAAGTATAGTTGTGTAGTGGGACAGATTTTAAAAGTAGAAGTCAGAAAAGAAAAAAGATAAATGATAGTGGATAATTGGGCAGGTAGATAGATAGGTATTAAAACAGTGGAAGTAAGTAGAGAAGAATGTATGGCAAAGGTAGGATGAGAGAAAAAGAGAGAGGAAAGAAAAGTTATAAAGGGGGAGCTGGTAGAGCTTAAAAGGAGAATGGGAAGAAGGAAGGGATGGGGGATGGAGCAAAGCCGGTCAGAGGGGGGAAGTAAAGAAAAAATTAAGGTGGGAAGGAAGGAAAGGGGGAGGGTGGGCAGGGGCAAAGATAAAGGAAAGAAGGAATGTGGGAAGAGAAGGAGAGTAGTAGAAAAATGGGAAGAATGATGATGGAACTGAAGTAGGAAATAAGGAGGAAAGAAAAGTTTATAAATGATGAGTCAGTAGGAAAAGTGTTACATAAAGGAGAAAAATTGTGTGAGAGGAAGAAGCCAATAAGGAAGTCAAATACAATTGTGCATGAAGGGGATAAGATTAAAAAAGAAAGTTAATAGGGGTGACCAGGCTGGCAGGGGAGGGCAGTTGGGGGATCAGGCAGGCAGGCAGAGTGGTTAGGGCAGGCAGACAGGTTAGCAGTTAAGAACCAGAGGTCCTGGATTGTGAGAGTCCCCAAGAACTCCATTTTGGAGAGGGTGCAGGTCGGGCTGAGGGACCGAGTATCCCCCTTACCCCCCAGTGCACGAATTTCGTGCACCGGGCCCCTAGTAGAAGATAAATAAATCCCAAATACCTGCTTCCAGCCAGCCTCACTGGGATCTTGGGTCACTGGGGGCGATGGCCAACCTACAAACAGCCATCAGCCCCTCACCCAGGATGGCCACACCTTCATGGGGTGAGGGTTCCCACTGGGGAGATTGGCCAGCCTGCAAAGAACCATCAGCCCCTCACCCAGACTGGCCACATCCTCATGGGGTGAGGATCTCTGATGGGGGGCTTGACCAGCCTGCAAATAGTCATCAGCCAGTCACTCAGTCAGACTGTCCAGGCACCCCAGCAGGACGCCCCACCCTGAAAGTAGTGTGGCCAGCCTACAAACAGCCATCAGCCCCTCACCCAGGCTATCCAGGCACTGCAGCAGGGACCTCACCCTGAAGGAGGTGTGGCCAGTCTGAAAATGGCTCAGTCCCTCACTCAGGTTGGCCAGGCATGCCAGTGGGAATCCTACCCTGATCAGGGACACCTTTCAGGGCAAACCAGCAGGCCCCCACCCATGCACAAGGCTCTATCCTATATAATAAAAGGGTAATATGAAAATTGACCCTAACAGCAGAATGACTGGAATGACTGGTCACTATGACACACACTGACCACCAGGGGGCAGACGCTCAATGCAGGAGCTGCCCCCTGGTGGTCAGTGCACTCCCACAAGGAGAGCTCTGCTCAGCCACAAGCCAGGCTAACAGCTGCCAGTACAGCAGTGGTGGCTTGAGCCTCTTCTGCCTCCTCAGCAGTGCTAAGGATGTCCAACCGCAGCTTAGGCCTGCTCCCTGCTGGCAAGTGGACATCCCTCGAGGGCTCCCAGGCTGTGAGAGGGCACAGGCTGGGTTGAGGGACCCCCCGAAGTGCACAAATTTTTGTGCACCGGGCCTCTAGTAATAATAATAAAATCAGTGCTGCCTTGCCAGTGAGGCTCAGTTGGTTGGGCGTTGTCCCATGCACTGATTCTTGGTTGGGGTGTATGTGGGAGGCAACTGATAGATGTTTTGCTCTTACTTTGATGTTTTTCTCTTTCCCTCTCCCTTCTTCTCTCTCTAAAAATCAATGAAAAAAATCTTTTTTAAAAAAAATCAGTGTTGCCTTGAAGTAGGCGGGGCTGACAAGCTATGACCCACAGTCTGCGCCCAAACTGTTTTCCTAAGCATTTTGCTGTTGTTGTTAATCCTCACCTGAGGATATTTTCCCATTGATTGCTAGAGAGAGTGGAAGGGAGAGGGCGGGGAGAGAGAAACATCAATGTGAGAGAGACACATTGATTGGTTGCCTCAGCACACGCCCTGATCAGGATCAGGGATCAGGCCTACAACCAAGGTGCATGCCATTGACCAGAATGGAACTGGGAGTCTTCATTCCTTGGGCCAATGCTCTTTCCATTGAACCACACTGGCCAGCTCTTCCTTAGCAGTTGAATTAGAGCAGGTCATCTGTGTGTTTTCTTGTCTGACACCTTCTGCTCTACCACAGCCGATGGGACTAAGTGTGTGGTCACTGAAGGAGGGACTGTACGAGCTGCAACGTCCAAGAAGTGTCCTATCTTGTCTTCAGAAAACTTGCTGAGCTGGGGCCGCTGGGGGCCGGGACAGGATGGCACCGGGAGGCCCTGGGGCGGGTGCCGGAGCTCCGCCTCATGGGCAGGGCTGCCTAGGCAGAATCAAAATGTATTTTGGAGAGAGAACCAGCAGCCGCCCAGCTAGATAAAGGGACAGTGTTTATAGTTTCCAATACTCTTTCTAGCAAGGGATGGGTCTAAAAAAACCAAAAATCGTAAAAGATCTCAATCTCGTAAAAGAGATTGAGAAATGGACAAAACCCCGATATCTTTTGTCTGATGGAATCCAGAATGGAGCACTCGGCAGTCTGACTCCCTACGGCACCGGGACACCCCTCAGCCTGGCTCCATGAGCAGCGTTTGGGGTTTTCAGGAAGACGGCCGTGCGCTCTCTGACCAGCCTTAGTCTGTGTCCCCCCAAATCCATGTGTTGAAGTCTTAACTCCAGAGCCTCAGACCATGGCCTGATCTGGAGGCAGAGTCTTCACAGGGGAGATTAGGTTAAAATGAGGTCACTGGGGGTAGGCATCATCTAATGGGACTGGTGTCCCTACACAGAGAAATAAGTTGGAAACAGTCCGGGCGAAGCCATGGGCCTAGGAGCAAGGCGTGGAGCAGGTCCCTACCTCACTGCATAGAGGGAGCCCGCCCTGAGGCACCTGGACCTCAGGCTCCTCAGCTCCTGCACTGAGGCAGTGAGACTGGTGCTGGCAGCCCCGGGAGCGCACAGCACAGGAGCGCACACAGCCTGTGGGCCGAGCAGGTGCACTCCCAGTGTGCCATGTGAGCCTTGGATGCATGTAGTGGGCAAGGTAGTTTGGATGGCACAGGAGAAATAGCTTTAATTTACATAATCAGGTATTTGTCTTACTGAGAAAATGCTTTTAAGAATAGTTATGCATTTTAAGGTTTCAAAGCTACTAAAATATAGGCTTCAGTGCTAATAAAAATACAAAGTATAGGTAACACTAAAATTGTGAATTGCTTTTTGCTATCAGTCAGATTCCATAACATTTAGCATGA
>PVJC01021563.1:5181-28223 GCA_004026665.1 Murina feae
CTCAAGTCCCTCCATGCTGTCTCAAAGGGTGAGAGATTCTTCTTTCCTACTGCTGCATAGTAATACGGTAGCACTGGGTGATTTTTGATAAATATGGTCCCCACCTAATGCTAGACATTCTCATCGGTTTTAGGAGAGCTCTAATTCTGGAGCTGTCTAGCTTCACAGTTCTATGATTTTGGTTATGAAATGATAGGCTTTTTTTTGAAGATGCTATTTCCCCACGCCCCAACCCCCACCCCCATTGAATGGTCTTGACACCTTTGTCAAAATCAATTGACCGGCCCGACCAGCGTGTCTCCATGGTTGAGCGTCGATCTATGAACCAGGAGGTCCCTGTTTGATTTCTGGTCAGGGCACATGCCCAAATTGTGAGCTCAGTCCCCAGTGGGGGCATGAAGCAGCCGATCAGTAATTCTCATCATTGATGTTTCTATTCTCTCTCCCTTTTCCTTTCTCTTTGAAATCAATAAAAAAACTATTTAAAAAAAATCAGTTGACCATAAAGAAAGGCTTTATTTCTCTTCTCTCAATTCTATTCCATTGATCTAAATGTCTGTCCTAATGCTAGTATCACACTGTCTTGATGTCTGTAGATTTGGTTTGAGACTTTTCCTCTTTTCTGTGTATTTGGTACTAATTTCTCTTTTAACACTGCTTTAACTTTATTCCCAATTTTTTGATATAGTATATTTTTATTTTCATTTAGTTCAATCTATTTCTTTCTCTCTCTCTTGAAACTTCCTCTTTTACTTATGACTTACTTAGAAATGTATCTTTAGTTCCCCTTCATTCCTGAAGGATATTTTTCTGGGTATGGGATTCTTGGTTAATAGTTCTTTCTTTCACCAACTGAAAAATGTTGTGCTACTTCCTGCTAGCCTCCATGGTTTCTGATGAGAAATCCATGGTTGTTCTGATTGTTTCCCCCTAAAGGTGAGGTGTCGTTTTACTCTGGCTGCTTTTTTCTATGTCCTTAGTTTTTACAAGTTTAATTTGAGGTGTTGTCATGTGGATTTCTTTGGGTTTATTCTATTTGGGATTTACTTGTCTTCTCAAATGGGTAGGTTTATATCTCTTGCTAAATTTGAGAAGTTTTCAGCCATTATTTCTTGAAGTACCTTTTCAACCCTACCCTATTTCTCCTCTCCTATGGCATACTTATGACATGAACACTAGATCTGTTATTGTAATTAGAGTAGGTCCCTGAGGCTCTTTTTCTTTCTTTCTTTCTTTCTTTCTTTCTTTCTTTCTTTCTTTCTTTCTTTCTTTCTTTTTGGTCTTATTTCCTTTCTGTTGTTCAGATTGGATAATTTCTATTGCTCTGTCATCCAGTTCACTGGTTCTTTCCTCCGTATCCCACTTGGCTATTTAGCCCATCCACTCAACTTTTATTTTAGTTATTATATTTTTCAGTTCCAGAATTTCTGGTTCTTCTTTATATATTTTATTTCTTTGTGAGGCTACCTATCTTTTCATTTGCTTCAGGTGCATTTGCAGTTGCTTGTTGAAGCATTTTTTATCATGGCTGCTTTTAAATCTTTGTCATATAATTCTAACATTCCTGTCATCTTGATGTTGACATCTATTGATTGTCTTTTTTAAAAAATGTAGTTTGAGCTCTTCCTGGGTCTTGGTATGGTGAGTGAATGTTGAGAACTGGGCATTTGTATATTGTGTTACAAGAGGCTGTATCTTATTTAAACTTTTTGTTTTAGCTGGATTTCTCTGACACCATTTCAGTAGGGCAAGTTGTAGTGCTGTCTTGGTACTGCCAGGTGGAGGTAGACATCGGGTTTCCTGATTACATTTGTTGACATATGAGGTGGAGGGCGTCTGGTTACTGCTGGTTAGAGTTCTGGCTCCCATGTGGTCCTCCCGGACACTGCAGAGGGCCGGGGCTCATTACCACCTGCAGGGATGGCGTACAAGCCCTGGCTCCCTACTTGGCCTTCTCTGGTACCATCTACTAGTAGGCAGGGGTGTGGGGACACCTTGTTATAGCCTCGAGAAGGTGAAGAGCTAGGCTTCCCACTTTGTCTTTGTTGGAATAGGAAGAAGAGGGACCATAACTTTTACTGTGGTGGTGAGTGGAGTAGTTATTGACTAAAAGTATTCTGCCTTGTAGGCTGGTTCTCTCCTGGCTCTTAGGCTAGAAAGAACAGCTTTCTGCTTTCTTCTTCTCCTCCTTCTCCTTCTCCTTCTCCTTCTCCTTCTCCTTCTCCTTCTTCTTCTTTTTTCCCTCTCCCTCTCCCTCTCCCTCTCCCTCTCCCTCTCCCTCGTGTGTGTGTTGTGTGTGTTGGCATTTTTGGGTTGTTGGCTTTCTGCTCCATGACTGAGGTATCTGAAGCAAAAAGGAAACCCAAGAAACTCACAATGTCATTCCGTGAGTACCAAGTTCTACCTTCTTCCCTTTACTTTTCAATCTACTTGTGTGAGTTACATATAAGGTTCAGGGCTTTCAGTTGTACGTAGTAGAAAAATGAGGAAAACGTATGTCTATTCCATCTTCCTAGATGTAGAAGTTCTTCTGGACTCATGGTTATTTTATAGTTTATGTGCTAATCAAATACTATTTTGTTTCTTGTTTTGCTCAACATTTCCTGGCTATGGACATTGGGAGTGCCTTTTTTTTCTTTTTGCATCGGAATTCCCCTGAGCTGCTTCAATCCCCAGGGAAGGAAGGACCCCATGAAGGAGCAGAGCCTGTCTCAGTGTGAGAGGAGAGACGTGGCTTCCTTCAAGGCCTTCTTCCATCTGACAGCTTCCAAAGAAGCCTCATTTGAAGTCATTTCTGTGGCTCCCCCAAGTGCTGTCCTCTATAAATTGGACGTGGGCCAATAAGCTGATCACTAAGCAAAGGCCCCGGACCCCTGCCTCTCCTTCCAGGAGTCCTGATCCTTCCTGTTCGCTTCTGACGACCCTTCCTCCCACCGTAGCTTGTGAAGAAATGGGATACGGCCGAGGTGATCACATATCTGGGGTGACAGCAAGTACACATGAAAAATGTGCCGGGGAACACAAAAGGACAGTGATCAGAAAAGCTTTTTCTTTCAACCTAAATCATGATGTTATGGGCGTCGACTGGAGTTTCCCAAGTTATTTGTAACTGTCCATCCCTGTTAGGGGATATATGTTTTATCTAAAAATAGCTAATCTCTCCTAATCAAATGATAAATGTGTGTGTCCCACATGGAAGCCCCATAGTTAGCTGCCTCATTATAGAAGTTCAGGGGAATCATGGAAACATTGCCAGCGTGACATTGGATCAGACGCAGCGAGATGCTCGGCGTTTGGATGTTAGGGCTCCTTGAGTGTTTTTGGTGGAAGAGCCTTCGTGTTGGCAGGAAGAGCCTTCGTGTTGGCAGGAGGCAGCCCTCACAAGCTCAGTCCTTCTAGAATTATATTCAAGGTACGTCTTCCTCGCAGCTGATGATGGTGTGTGCGGGACGTTGGATTGTGTTCTTTTGGAGTTTATGGTGCGTTCAGCCGGCATCTGGCTCTTTATTTCCAAACCTTCTTGAGGGATCCCATTGGGGCATCGCAGCCCCAGACTTAGTGGCTGTCATTTCCTGTTCACACAAAGGGAAATTCACACAATGTGGGAGCTGGCCAAACCTAATCATTGCTTCTCAACCCTGGCTGCTATTTAGAAACGTCTTGAAAAGTAAAAGACACGAATGCCTGGCCCCCCACCTCTGCTGATTCTGACATTTTACACCAACCTGCTAGAGTGGGTAGTGGATGATTTCCATTCACCAGATAGAGACCCCGAGGCCCAGATTCATTTTCTCCCAAACCCCAGAGTTGCCTGGGGTAGAGCGGGATTTGCACCCAGGAGATCTGAGTCTGGAGTCCCAGATCTGAACGCACTCCCTGGAGGTGGGCCTTGGCACACCTTAGTGTTCTTCTACGCCATTGGTTCTCCAGCCGGGCCGACTGCTAGAGTCCCCTGGGCAGGGTTTACTGACATGGATGCCTGGAGCCCGTCCTCAAGGGTTCTGGTTTGGGGTGGGGTCTGGGCGCTGGCGGGCTTTTTAATGCAACCAGGTGATTTGAATGGGCATCTACGGTCAGGAACGGCTTTACTGGCCCAACCATAAGACCACCCGCCAGTGCCCAGGAGCAGACCCCACTGCCCAGCGGTGGAGGTGACCCAGAGGTACTGCCAGTACCCTCGGCTGCCCAACCTCTCACAGAAGGGCCTCTGATGGAATTAGATCCTTGATCGTTTTATTTGTTTACTTTTTGGGGTTACATTATATTTAAAATATTTTTAAACGAGTGGGTAACATGAAAAAAATGGAGAGATTTCAGCCTGACTGGTATAGCTCGGTGGTTCAGCTTCAACCTGTGAAGCAGGAGGTCACGGTTCAAACCTCCTTCCACCGCCCTCCCCAGTCAGGGTACTTGCCTGGGTTGTGGGCCCAATCCCCAGTGTGGGGTGTGCAGGAGGCAGCCGATCAATGATTCTCTCTCGTCACTGATGTTTCTCTCCCTTTCTCCCTTCCTCTCTGAAAGCAATAAAAAATATATATTTAAAAGTAGAGATTTCACATGGAAGTCCTGATTGCAGAATCTAATAAGACTATCTGGTAACAATGGCTGGAGCTGAGCAGTGGCTGCTACCTTGTGGCAGGGTTGTCCTCTCCAATTAGACATGTCCCCACTGCCTTCCTAGCACTCCCACCCCTGCCCCCAAGGGCACTGCAGTTTATAGGATGCTCTTCAGCATGAACCCTTGAGCACTTGTCTTAGCTGCTCTTCGAGATTGCAAACACCCGAAGGTTTCAACCTGGGGGCAACTCTGCCTCCTCGGGCCGTTTGGCAGTGTCTGGAGCTCTGTTTGGTTGTCACACTGGGAGTGGAGAAGCAGTGCTGCTGGTATCTACTAGGTAGAGGGCATGGATGCTGCTGAACAGCCTATAATGCACAGGGCAGCCCCACAACAAAGGATTATCGGGTCCCGAAGGTCAGTCTCGCTGAGGTTGAGGAACTCTGCCTTAAGGGTAGTGAATGTGCCTCTGGTTCCATCTCTGGTAGCACGTAGTAGATGGTCAATTAAATGTCAGCTGGCAGCCTGACTGATATCACTGTGTTGGCGTTTCCCCGGCTCCTGCTGGGTTTCAGCCTAACGCGTCCGTGTTTTCCTCTGTGTGTACCATATGGCCCCGCAATCAATGAGCGAGCCAATAAAACGCCTGCCATATGCGAAGGAAGTGATCTTATGAATGAAATCCTGAGCAGGGGCACCGTTATTTCATTTGAAGAGGGAGAGTAAACACAAGATTGCAGCAGGCGCATTTGTTGGGAGAACCAAGGTGTTCTGTTTCCGGAAGACTCCTTGCTCCTTTCTTGAGAGGGAGGAAGTCTTAGTCATGCTTTTCATGATCAAAGATGTCCTTAAAATCAGTCCTTTCATTACCTGGGGGAGGAACAGTACTGACCTGGCGGGATGTTTCAGGCGGCAAGAATTAATTGTAAATTGCTGCAAGTGACCTGCCTGGCATCTAGCTCCCCTTCCTTTGAGGGAAAGGGTCAGACGAGATTCAGTGAAGGCTTTGCAGGGGCTGATATTAAATAGCTCGGGCTGAGGCGTGCTGCATTAAGGCTCCATGCCACCCATTTGGGAGTGGGAACCATGCCAGACTTAGCCTGGCCACCACTGTGTCTGCCTTGCAGGGGTGTCCAGAATGAGGTAGCAAATGTAGGGTGACTGATCAGCCAGCCAACCCAGGTTTGTCTGGGACTGTCCCAGTTTTAGTATTGAAAACCTGTGACTGGGGAAATCCCTCCTCAGGATGTGAAAAGGCTTGATTTTCAGCGATGAGTATAGAAGGTTGTGAGAAAAGTACAAAAACCTATCTGACAGTGCAAAATATAGGTGAAAACAATGTTTTAGTGTCAAATGGATATGGACTAGGTCTTTTGCCTTCTTTAGTTGCTATGGCTGTTTCCCCCACTCTTGGTCAGTCTGGCTCAGGCTTATCCACTTTATTTAGTTAGTTTTTAAAAAATACTTTTATTGATTTCAGAGAGGAAGGGAGAAGAAGAGAGGGAGATAGAAACATCACTGATAAGAGAGTATCATTGATTGGCTGCCTCCTACACGCCCCACATTGGGGATGGAGTCTACAAGCCAGACGTGCTCTGACCAGGAATTGAACGGTGATCTCCAATTCATAGGTTGGATGCTCAACCACTGAGCCATGTGGGCTGGGCTCTGTCCAATTTTTTAATTGTTTCAGGCAGGAGGGTAAATCGGGTTGCTTTTTCCCACTTTGGGTGGAAGCAGAAGTCCAGATCTCTTCTTTGTGCTCAGATTCCCCCTACGTTCTGGTTTAAACACACCATGGTGATTGCGAGAATTATAACATTTTGCTATCTTCCTCTTATCTAATCAGTATTCCCACAGTGTTTTGATGACCTCTCTGCTCTCCCCTGAAGTCTGCAACTTAATACATTCTGTTTTTACTCACTAATCTTGATTGACTTTCATTCTCTAATGCAACACATTTCTCTTCTGACCGATACTCTCTGACATACACACAAGGTGTTTCTTCTCCACCCTCTGCCCCATCAACCAGGGAATGGCAGTACTGCCAGCTGTTATGAACTGACCTGTGTCCCCCTCTCCCCATTCATATATTGAATCCAATATGATGGTATTTGGAGGTGGGGCTTTGGGGGAGGTAATTAATAAATTTAGATGACTGTGGGACCCCATAATGGGATTAGTGTCCTTATAAGAAGAACTCTCTGTTTCCACATGAACGCACTGAGGAAGGGCTGTCTGAGGACACTGAGAAGGTGGCCATCTGTAAGCCAGGACGAGCTCTCACCAGAGACCGAGCCGCATCTTGGTCTTGGACTTCCCAGCCTCTAGAACTGTGAGAAAATAGCTTCCTCCACTAGGTTTAAGCCTCCTAGTCTATGGTATGTTGTTATGGCAGCCCAAGCAGAGTAACAGAGCTGCCATCTTTATGCAAACATTTGCTCGCTCTCTCTTTCTCTGTCTTCCTATCCTGGCTGCTCCGCTGGGGTTTTTCTCCCTTTCACGCTAGTCCATAAGCAGCACCCTGCTCTGTTTCTTCCTCTCCTTTTCTTCACCCCAGCACCGTCCTTGGCCAAGCCCTGGTCCATGATAGCCGTTTTCTTTCTAGGCCCTCAGCTCTACACAGGATGCCGTGGCATTTATACCGAGCATGGTTCTGATCCTGGCACGCCCCTCCTCAAACCTTCAGGGACTCCCATTGTCCTCAGAAATGGGGCTCCATCCTAAGGCCTTCTTCAGCCTGCCAGCTGGAGATGGTCTCTTCTCTGCGCCCCTTGGGGGCTGTTCTCTCCCCTGGTGATTGTATACATCACATCCCTCCTTTTCATGAGCTGGGCTGCCATCTCCTCACTGGCCTGCAAACTCCTGGAAGGTGTGCCAGGGTCAGAGCACCTCACAGAGCCTTCCGCATATCAGGTGCTCACCAAATGGCCCGTACCAGCTTTTCCAAGTTTTGTTTAGTGATCCGGGTTTTACAATGACTCTAGAAGACATTCTGGAGAAGAATGGAACACCGCCGGAATAACTCTACTCTCTACAACTCACTTCTGTATTTCACCTTTCAGTCTTTGTGTCCATATTCATACCGAACATACAAATCAAAGTTCTTTTTTTATTAAAAACATACAACCTTGACCATTTGCCCTATATTTAGCTTTATCATGGCAAGTAACTGTAACACCCCATTAACTAGAAGTGCAATAGCTTAGGAGGTTGTATTAAGATTTATTGGCTTCAACCTGCAGAAACATAAGCTGATTCAGGTTTCTCCTTGTTCAGGGGACCTGACTGTTTTGGCCCCAGCCTGGGTGCTCCCATTAACACAGCTTAGCCCCGTCACTGGTTTCCCTGAGAAACACACGCCAGTCGAGAACTTTTGGGCCTTTTAAAACTGAAGATCTATAGGCCTAGGAAGGGATCACACTGCACAGTGCAGAGCCTTTGACTTGAAAATCCTTGTTACCCATAATCTCTTCTCTGTGGAGAACCCCCCACTACTCCTTCCCACGCCCCACACCCAGCCTTCCTTCTCCGTTTCCCTGGAAGTTTAAATTTCTCATCCTCGTGTTTTTCAGAGCAAGTCACTTTGCCCTGGCAACGCTTTCAAGGTGTAGAACCAAATTCAGTGATACAAAGGCTTACAATTATGGGACTTACCCTCTTGGGTGGTTACAAAGCATAGAGGGTAATAAATAGCATCCCTCAAAACACCAACCCCCCCAAATGCACACCCAGGCTGTATAAGAAATGGAAAGGTATATTAAGGTGGGTGTCAGCTCATCTTCAAAGGTGTTGTCAGGGCCTGGCTTTTGATAGAGAGAGAGAGAGAGAGGGGGGGGGGGAGAACTTCAATGATGAGAGAATCATTGGTTGGCTGACTCCTGCACACTCCCTATTGGGGATTGAGGCTGCATGTGCCCTGACTGGGAATCGAACCATGACCCCCTGTTCATAGGTCAATGCTCAGCCACTGAGCCACACTGGCCAGGCTGTTTTTTGATTTACCGATGCCTATTTCTCTAAAAGGGTCTGAGGAGATGGATAGTCTTTTTTTTGAGGTTGATAATCTTTACATATTTTTGCATGATGTTTACACACCCATGCGTGTCTTTACCCGAGGGACAGTGGCTATCCCTGTACTTGTTAGCGTCGAACGAAAGCCTGTGAATTTCCTTCTGTTGCTGCTGCTACCTATTCTGTAGCAGAATGTATCTGGTTTGGGATCAACATATCTCGTGCCTCAAAGCTGGATAAAATATGTAAGGAAAATAAGACTTGAGGGCGTGATGCAAGTCATGACCCGAATGATTTCTCGCTAGAAATTTAATTTTGTTTCTAGTTATTTGGGGTTAGAGGATAGGATTATATCTCTCAGGCAGAGAAAGTTGTTAGTCAATAGAGGGGCCTCTTAATCCCCCTTGTTTTAATGAGACACTGTAAAATGTCTTTTGCTGGCGAAAAGCGAGCATCAGTTGGGTGTGACGGGCAGGCCTCTGTGGCAGGCTTGCCATGGCACTGTGTACCCCATTACTCGCCAGCCTAATCCCGCCTGACTGTCAGGAGGGGCAAACGTGGGCAGAGATGGCTTTACCGTCTCCCTCAGGAAGGCTGACAAGTGAGGGTCTGGACAATAGCATCTGGGGTGGGTCCTTAGACATCAGCCCCACTACAAGAGTGTCCCTAAGGACAATGTCTACAATACATATAATGTATAAAACTTCAGTGTCAGCACACGGGGGTCTCCCTCCTTTGCCAAGGTCGGAACTTCCAACCTGGTGGGGTGTGAGCACCAGAGCCTCCCTCGCTGCACCCCACTTCCGTGGGCCAGTAGCTGAGCTAGTTGCCAGGGAGACAGCAATATATAAGAGGTAATTCTTTCCTAAGAACAGGAGTGGCAGGTGTGATCTTTTCCTACCTGATTATTAGAAGGTGGCTTACGCCCTAGCTGGTTTGGTTCAGTGGTTAGAGTGTCAGCCCAAGGACTGAAGGGTTGTGGGTTTGATTCTCGGTCAAGGGCACGTACCTCAGTCGCAGGTCCAATCCCTAGCCTTGGTCGGGGTGCATGTCGGAGGCAACCACATGGCTGCCTGGGAGATATCCCATGGCCAGTGGATTTGCAGGAGGGGGCAATGGACTCATTAGTATTCCTGTCCTTGAATTAACCTCTGACCCAAATGGAAAGTTTTCCTTTCCAATCTCCCACCCCTCCCATAGGAAGATGATAAAAGAGGAGAGAGAGGGAGAAAACACGCATCCATCAATCATTTGAGAACTCACAGCCACCAAATTCAGGAGGTGTGTGTTTGTGGCATGTGTATGCGTGTGGTGTGTGTGTGTATGTGTGTTTGTGGCATGTGTGTGCGCACGAGCACATGCAAGCGCATGCTCATTTATTGGCACAATGATCCTGAATGAAAAGCAGAGGGGCATTGCCCTTCCCCCCATTGTAGTGAGAGAGGCCCTGTGAGGTGGAGTTCCTGGGGTGCCTCCAGGAAGGGACCAGACCTGGCTGAGGCCTTCAGACAGGTCCCCACACTTGGCCCTCTCTCTCCTGTCCCCTCCTGTCCTCTCTCCGGTTCTGAATAATTGAAATTGGTGGCGAGTCAGACACTCAGCCACATTCCTGCTCTGGGGCTCGGGGCCACAGTGTCATTACGTCAGTTGTGCAGATTTTCCATGTGGGCGGGAGGCAGTGACTCAGGGACATGGCAGGACTGGGAAGCTGTCATTCCCTCCCCTCAACCCAGCTCAGAGCTGCTGCGCTGAGAACCTGACGATGTGCTCATTCAGCTGGGGGAGCACTGCCTCCCCCGCCTGGGCTGGGCCCAGACACACGGCCCAACTGCCCGGCAGCCAGACGGATTTGCGAAATGGAACAATTAAATTTAAAGCGAGCTGTCTGAACTGATTTTCCCCTTCATCCTCAGCCAGTTCTGCGAGCCCTCTTCCCGGCATTGTCTTCATTAGTGGCCGAGGCAGCCTGGACAGGACTCAAATGGCCGGCTCCGAATTGTGTGCTCTGTGCCCTGAAACGCCAGCTCCTGTGACGCCCACCACCTGCCTGCACCATTTGGCTGTCCCCTTCCTGGCATCCCCAAAGTCAGCAACTCAGAGGCATGCCCTGTCAGGGGTAGCTGAGTCTAGCCACACAGCTGTGCAGGGCTGCGGGGTGAGGGGTGACGGCCGCATTTGCTTCCAGCCCATTGGAACGGTGCCCTGCAGTTATGTGGGCAGTGCCAGATTGGGGCTCCCCTGAGACCAGAAAGGAGGGATGGTTCAGGGCGTTGCCACTCATGTTCTGACTCCTTCAGGTCTGGTGCTCAGTGGTGGTGGGTGGAGGTAAAGGCTTCTCCCCACTCTAGGAAAAGCTCCACTTCCTCAGTCACTTCTGCCCGCCCTGGTGAATGGACATGGGGCTGGACCCTGCTCATCAAAGCCCATCTGGGTCGAAAGCCCAGGGAAAGGAGAAGAATCTACAAAAGGTTCTGGGCAACGCTCTGATGTAGCTTCTTAGAAAGATCAGCACCAGCCCCAATCAGTTTGGCTCAGTGGATAGAGCGTCGGCTTGCGGACTCAAGGGTCCCAGGTTCAATTCTGGCCAAGGGCATGTACCTTTGTTGTGGGCACATCCCCAGTGGGGAGTGTGCAGGAGGCAGCTGATCAATGTTTCTAACTCTCTATCCCTCTCCCTCCTTCTCTGTAAAAAAATCAATACAATATATTTTAAAAAAAGAAAGATCACGCGTCAGTGTTCAAAAAGGGGAAACTGAGGCCCAGAGGGACAGAGGAGCGTGCAATCACACAGCGAAGGGAGCAGATCAGTGTTATTATCTTTATTGTTCCTGGTCACACAGCTCTTGGGCACAACACGATGCCTGGCCCATAGCAGGTGCTTAATAACTGTTGGTTGATTGAGTTAACGGGAGCATCAGTGATATAAAGAAGAATAGTAACTAGAGCCTTAACTCTTCAAGGTCATGGCCATGCTGTCCTTCATCCCTATAGGGTGTCCCCCCAAAATGTATACACACACTTTGAATGATGATAAAGGCAATGTTTATCCTTGAGCCATTGTAGCTGTTAAAGTGTGTATACATTTTTTTTTGCGGGGGGGACACCCTATATATTCCAAGAGCCCAGAACAGGCCTGGTGTGCAGTAGGTGCTCCATAAAGATGGATTAAATAAGTCTGTGTAAGCAGTCTACGCCTCCCCTGTTTAGTAGACATTTTGGCAAATTAAAAGGAAGCCACCCTCACCAGGACTTTGGTGTAGCAGAGGGAAGTTCTGGGAGTGAAGGACATATTTCAGCACGCGGTCAGGGGTCGGGACTCAGGTTCTGGTTCCCACTGTGTACTGATGGGAAACCTTCATCTTCTTCTCTTCAGTTTCCCCTTTGATAGAAGGAGAGGGTTGGGCCGGCTGGTCTCCACGGCCCCATCTACCGGTAGCTGCAGCATCGGGAGGAAGCGCAGGAGCCTGTAAGGAAGTCCAGGGCCCAGGGAGCACAGCTGCGGTGCTGGCTTCTCCTCCTGGCTCTGCTGCTCCATAAGAAGTTGGCAAACTCTGAGTGCTCAGTTTCATCATCTGTGAAATGAGCATGAAACGTATCCATCTCATAGGGCCGTGAAATTAAATGAGAAAACACACATATAAGGTGCTTAGAATAGCACCTGGCATAGAGTAGCTGCTCCCTTACTATCGTTTATTATTTTCCTTCTCATAGTGGTTTTTAATTCGCTTCTGACAGATATGAGATTACCGGATCAAAGGTTAAAAGGTTTTTACGGCTCTTGAAATGTGGTGACAAATTGCTTTTGAAAAGATGTGCCTCTTTCAATCCCATGAGCAATGCCCGAGCAACAGCTGGCTGCTTTCTCCCGTCTTCCTGTGTGTTTTGTGCCATATTCAAAGCACAGGCTCCGGGAGATGCAGACCATGATGACTCCCTCTCTAGGTTTTGGGATCCTCCGTCTACCCATCCCCACTCAGTTCAGTCCTTCGTTCCCAACCCAGAGGGTTCTCTCTTGCCTTGAGTGTGCCCCATGCTGCTTGGCACTGCATTTTTCTATAATCGTTTTGTGCTACGTTGATTTCTTGAGACATTAACTTACGCTTTGTACTCACTGTGATTACTATCATCCCCACCCCATTTCAAGGTGTCAGCCAAGCTTGTGCCCACCCATTGCCAGGTTTTGTGTTGCAAGGCATATGGAACCTATGGGCAGTGTGGAGTGGGCAAGGCAAGGGCAAGAGCAAGGGCAAGAGCAAGGGATAGGGATGATGCAGGGGCCCGGCCTGACAGTCGGGGCTGCCTGTCAGGATTCCAGCTCCAGCTGTTGAGGCACTCAGAGATGGGCCCAGGCAGCAGGTGGTAATGGGAGTCAGGGAGGAATGAATGGATCAGTGTTGAGGGCAGGCTCTCTATCGGTGGCTCTGAGCATGAAGCCTGGGTCCTGGCCAAAGGCCTTGGGTTCAGGGTGGGCCCTGCTTTGAGGAAACCAGGGAGATCTTAGAGTGGTATGCAGGCCTAGGAGTTACCTACCATCATGGCAAGGCGGGGAGGGCATGGTGGGACTTGGGACCCAGGAATGGTCCTGCCCCAGCTCCTGGCTCTGGCAGGCTTGCAGGTAGTCAGGCCATGCTGGCTGGTGGCCCGGAGTCACCCCAGACACGGTCATTGTGGTTCCAACCTATGGGAGAAGGTGAAGGCCGGGCCATTGGACAGGACCAATAACTGGTGGGTGTGGCTGGCTGCTGCTCCTGCAGATTCCTCTTTAAAACCATGTTGGCTTTGACTGTGAGCCCCTCATTTTTCTGGGCTGGTGAGGACTTCTGTCTTGGCCCAGGGCCGTGTGCAGGTCCCCGAGGTCTCATGCTGAGCAAAGGACCGTCTTTACTGCTGCCCATGTTTAGTCTTGAAAGTGCTGGTGCCTCAGGCAGCGCCCAGGCCAGTCCCTGGGTGAGCATCACAGTCGCTTCCTCCTGAGGTCCTCCGGCTGCTTTGGGTCTGGGCAGACCTCAATCTTCCTGCCCAGCTTGGAGAAGCAACCTCTCGCCCCCCAATGTCTTGCGGTTCCTGTTCCCCCTTCTTCAAAAAGGCTCAGCTCTCTCATGTCGCCCCCCGGATCATCTAGCATCAGCCACTCCATGAAGCCAGGAAAGAGAGTCTCTGCAAACAGCCTCGATTTCAGGCCTTGGGGTACGCACACTGCCTCTGCACTTAGGGGAGACGCAGGCCCTAGCCTGAGGGCACGGTATGGGTGTGAGAAAGGACAGCGAGAACAAAATGTAGACGAAGATTTCAGGAAATTACCTTGCACGCCAGCACCAGCCATTCTGGACATGTGGTAGGATTTTCATAAACTCAAGCCAGTGGATGGACAATTCACGCTCCCCACCCCCAAGCCCCTGAAATTACAGAAAAAGGGGAGTCTTCGTGTGTGCTTTGGTTTCGTTTGGTGAGCAGAGCATGGAGGTAGTCTGTAACGCTATTTACAGAGATCGAGTTCCGCCTGTGCTGCCCAGCGCTGTCTTGGAGACGGCAGGTTGGTTAAAAGGTTTCTAATTGAGTTACCGTAATATTGCATTGTCATTTCAGGTTCCAAAACTGGGAGCTCCTTAGCCCCTCTCTCCTCAAAAACAAAAACAAAACCCCCCCCCCCAAATCCTCAAATCCAACACGAAACTACAGTCAACCCAGCATTTATGTAAAAGAACAGCAAGAAATCATTGATTAGGCACCGGGCCCAACAACTCGGAGTCCTTTATTCCTAAGTCGTTTAATAGCTACTTGCATGCTGCCTCATGGGGAAATGCAGCCAGGCTCCCCAGTAAGAAGTCCAGTTGTTGCAGGGCACATTACTGAAGCGCGGGCTTCTCCCGCGTGCAGGGCGTGCGTACCCAGGCTCTCGGCAGGCGAATCCTGGAAAGAGAACCCCCGTTTTTGTTAACCCTGTTACCTTTAATGTCCATTTTCTCCCCTTCAGTTCAGCAAAGTATGGAAACATTGTTGTGCTCTTTGGTGCAATTTTCCCACTGTGGTTTCCCCTCCGTTAAAAGCCCCGGGAGAGGGTTTGCCTAGCTGCTTATTTGCTGTTGTCGGAAGAGATAGAAATTCATGAAAATGCCACTGCCCATCGCCAACCAATACGCCATTATTTCTGGCCCGTGTTTTAAGCAAAAATGGTTTTCATGGCAGAAACCTGCTTCTGTTTTCTGAACAGGGCTGGGGGTGGGGTGTTTTTGCTTCTAGCTCTGGGCACCTCCTGGGAACACCCGTCCTAACACACACAGGGGAATTCCCACCAGCAGGGCCCTGGCATTTGGCTGAATGAAACGCCTGCTTTGGTGGCCTGTTGTACATCACCTAGTGACGGAAGAGCTCAGAGTCATTTCTCTTCCAGCCTCCCGAAGCCCATCATTCTAGAACATTCCACCCAGGTGCTGGGCAGTAAGCAATGGAAGGGCTTGGGAGGGAGGAGAAAGTAGATGGTCCTGTCCCCACGATCATGCAGGGGAGATACATACGGAGAAGTAGATGGCGATGTTCTTGAAAGACGAGTAGTTGACTGTCACGAAGAATTGATGACCGAGAGGCTGAAGCATGTGGCCGTGATAAAAAGTCCCCACAGACGTGTACACACTGCGTACCCTCCCGACGTATCATTGCTTTCCTCTTTGCAGGATCAAATGAGAAGCGCTATTTGCTAAAGGCAATAGTCTCCACGCTGGGCTTGGGAAAGTTCAGCGCCTTGCCCCCCGGGGAGCCTTCCTTTGACTTTATTCTTGATATTGAATTTAAGCCTCAGATGTTATGTTAAATTCATGCCGCCCTTGGCCCACCTGTCATAGCTACTTCCCCTGCGGTGCAAGTTCCATTCACTGGAAGGGCCAGAGCAGACTCGTCCGATGACTTAAACTTCCGTGTTAATGAGCTAAAATCTTGCACTGGTTTGAACTGCCCTTTGAAGGATTCTTCCTACAAACGCATTTGCTGGCTCTGCTGTGTTGCCTGAGTTTAGAGCACTATCACGAATGGAATTGAATTCCTGGAGGAAGAAGGCCTCCTGGGGCTGGGCATGGCTTAGAGGGTGCTGTCAGTTTCCAGGGAGGGGGACTTCTACCCCAGAGCGCTCCCTGAGACTTGAAATGCTGGGCTGCCTTGGGAAGTAGGTAGTGAGTCCCTGGTTACCCGGGAAACGGGACGGTTGGTGGAGCTGGATGAACTCTTGGAAGGGCTGCTTACCAACCAGCATCACTGAATCACACAACCTTTAAATTTGGTGACGCCATGACCCACTCATATCCACTCATTCTTTCAAGTAGAGAGGAAGAAGACCTGGCTTCCACCCAGCAGTGCCCAAGGGCATGTTTGTGGCGATGAAATCATTTTGTTTGCTGTCACTGCTCTCGCTGCTCATGCAGCTCCTGCTGGAAAGGCTGGGAAATGATGTCTCCACCCCTGAGGCCTCAACCAGTGACCATGGGTATAAATGTCCGGCTCCCTCGCCCTTTAGATGGTCTAACTCTGGGGCATGTGTCTGTCTTAGCCAGTTTGGTTCAGTGGATAGAGTGTTGGCCCTTGGACTGAAGGATCCTGGGTTCAGTTCCAGTCAAGGCAGGTGCCTCAGTGCATGCGGGAGGCATCCAGTCGACTGTGACATCGGTGCTTCTCTCTCTGTGTCCCTCCCCCCTCCCCTTCCACTATCTCTAAAAATCAATGGAAAAATATCCTCGGGCAGGGATTAGCAACAAAAGCAGCCATCTGAGGTGTGTCTACACTGGCTCAGGAGTTTCCCCAGGGGAGTAAGCTTTGGTTGCCTATAATGATAGCTGGCTCCATAAAGCACCATGTACTGGGTTAGGGTTGGAGTTAGGGTTAGGGTTAGAGTTGGCTTAGGGTTTGGGTCAGGAGGAGTTAGGGTTAGGGTCAGGTTAGTGTTGGAGTTAGAGTTAGGGATGCCTTCCTTCTCTGCCTCACATCCCTCTCCCCCTTTAAAAATCTGTCTCTTACCTCCCAAGTGCACTGCCTCACCTTTTCCCAGGGTCTGTTTCTTGGGGAGTCTCAACTAAGGCACTGGCTCTCTGTTCCAGAGAGCATAGGGGCCCATGGCCTGCCAGTGGGGCATATGAAGTCAGGACTAGTGAACATGAACTCCCAGACATCGTCGGTTGTGAGAACAGAAACAGTTCTCTGATAATCAGTGCTGCTGTCCCTACACCCTTTGCCTCTGCAGTGGGGCCCTCATTGGACCTGCTATCTGCCCTGCCATGGGCTACCCCTGCCATTTGCCAGCGTTCCAGGAGGATGATGCCCTGGCATTGCTCCTTCTGACCCATCTCCACCTCGTACCCTGTAGCTGCAGAACCGAGGGTCCTGCTTGTGGCACCACAGTCCTTCTGGGTGCAGCAGGCCAACTTCCTGTTCATGGGCCTTCCTGAGAGTGGCTCTTTGCCTTTGAGGGCTTTCTCTCGCCTGTTCCTGAGACGACCATCAGTCCAGCCATCTTCCCTTTAGCAGTGCGGCCATAGAAACTCAACATAATGCCAACTAATGGGCTTATCATAAGAATGCACCAATCATAACATTTCCATCGACCCTGAAAAGTGTCTCCACCATTCAAACTTGTCTCTATGTTAGTAAAACACTGCTTCTAAGGACCAAAATCTAGTTGAAGAAACTACACTGAACCTGGAGTCATTAAACATAGCCTTTATTATTATTATTATTTTGGATGTGCATATGACAGAAAAAAATTACAGCCAGCAGTGTCTATATTGAAAATCCTGCATTAGATTGCCATCAGTTGCTAATAATCCATCATGATTATTCTCGAAGGGTTAAGCTTTTCTCTTTCCTCTTCCACCTGCCTGGCTGAGATAACCTCTAAGGATGTCCTGAAAGATGGTAGGGCTGGAATTCAGACCCTTTCATGACAGCTGAGCTCTCCATGCAATACATTATGTTGAAAAGATGGGGAGGAGAGGGTTGTCTGCAGAGATAATGACCGTGCAATTTCTAGTCCGTTCTCCTTGCAGCCAGATCTTGGAGGCAGCCCATGAACCAATTGCATTAAGCAGTCCCTGCTCATCTCTCATCTGCTATGTGGGGAAAGAGGTTATGGCTCAAGCAGAAACCAGCTGAAATCCTGGTAGCATGCGCCAGGGGTGGTGGCGAGGGATGGGATGGGGAGGTGGCTGGGGACATGGAGCAGGGCTCATCCCCAGGGCGCTTGCTACTGGGGGCCTTAGGCGTGGTTCGGGCTGACATCAGTATCAAAGGGGACCAATCCAGAGGTGGGCCTGGAACAGGAGGTGGACTCTCAACCCAGGCGACAGGTCTGTGCTTTCTCTGCATCCCCAGCTTTGAGCCCAGAGCCTGGCAAAGCAGCAACAAATGTTTGTTATGGAATGGAGAAAGCACTGGTATAGGATTGCACGCTGCAAGGAAGTCAGCCGAGCCTGCCTCCCATGGGAAATACAGCCGTGTTCCTCTCCAGCTCCTGCCTGTGGGATGAGATTGTCAGCGAGAACAGTCTAGCCTATTAGCAGTGTCAACGTCCAACTATTAAGAGGAAGATCTGTGTTTGGCGGACACCCCAGCATTGCCTGGGAAGGGACCCTCGACATCCAGGGCCTGGGAGTGTGTTACCAGGACAATCCTGGCAAAGGCCAGGACATCCTGGTGGTCCCTCAAGGAAGGCAAGCCAAACCTGAACACCATGGGGTGGCTTCTTCCGACTGGAAGGTGGCAAATGTCACACATGCCAGGCCGACGTGTCGGTTGTCATTCACACGTTCAAGGCTGTTTCATTTTCTTTCCCATCCCTGCTCCCCCACTTTGTCCCCCTTTCATTTGTTACCAGTGCGCCCTTGGCAAGTTCTCAAGGTTATGGTCACCGCAGAAAGAGTGGCCTTACCCAATTACAGTAAGGAACAGGACACACTGAATTACAGAAAGTAGGGCAACCCTGTCCTCCCCATCTTTTCAACACAATGAAAGGAGAATCGTTTATTTGCTTGCTTGGCCAATGGCAGGGAGCGTTAGTTATCCCTCTGAGTCAAGTGTCTGCTTTCTTCTCTGCTAAAGTGCCTCAATTTAACAGAGCACAGAATGGCTCAGAGTAAAGCCGGCATTTCCTAGTCTCCCTTACAGTTATGTATAACCATGTGACTAAATTCTTGTCATTGAGATCCAAGCAGAAGCGGTGTCTTCAACTTTCTATTTCTCTTTTTCTTTCAGTATTTTTTAAAAAAAAGGATGCCCTGACCGGGTTGGCTCAATGGATAGAGCATCGGCCTACGGACTCAAGGGTCTCAGGTTCGATTCCGGTCAGGGGCATGTACCTTGGTTGTGGGCACATCCCCAGTAGGAGGTGTGCAGGAGGCAGCTGATCGATGTTTCTCTCTCATCGATGTTTCTAACTCTCTCACCCTCTCCCTTCCTCTCTGTAAGAAATCAATGAAATATATTTAAAAAATAAGTAAATAAAGGAAAGTATGCCATAACTGGTTTGGCTCAGTGGATAGAGCATCAGTCTGTGGACTGAAAAGTCCCAGGTTCAATTCCAGTCAAGGGAATGTGCCTGGGTTGCGGGCACATCCCCAGTGGGGAGTGTGCAGGAGGCAGCTGATCAATGTTTCTCTCTCATCGATGTTTCTAACTCTCTATTCCTCTCTGTAAAAAAAATCAATAAAATATATTTTTTTTAAAAAAGGGAAATATAATTTACACATAGATCTGAACTATACTGTTCAATGAAATTTGACCAGTGTACACAAATTAAGATAAGGAACATTTTCTTTTTTTAAAAAAATGCATTTTTATTGATTAAGAGTGGAAGGGAGAGGGAGAGATAGAAACATCAATGATGAGAGGGAATATTGATTGGCTGCTGCCTGCATGCCCCACACTGGGGATTGAACCCACAACTCAGGCATGTGCCCTGATTGGGAATTGAACTGTGACCTCCTGATTCATAGGTCAACACTCAACCACTGAGCCACGCCAGCTGAGCTAGGAAGATTTTCAGTACCCATGAAAGTTCCATACATCCCCCTTTTTGATTAATCCTCTCTTCGTGCCTCAATCCAGACTCCCCTCCTACCCTCACCCCCACCTCCCTAGGCCAATCACTGCCCTGATTTCTAGCTTGTAATTCAGTTTTGTCAGTTCTTGAACTTTATATGAATGCAGTTTACAGTTTGTACTGTTTTGTATCTGGCTTCTTTCACTTACGCGATGTCTGTGAGATTCAGCCAGTGTTGTTACTTTTCTCAATTATTCATTCTTTTTTGTTGCTGAATAGCATTCTATTATATAAATGTATCACATTTCACTTATCCATTCTGAGGGTGGACATTTGGAAGGTTTCTATTTTTGGACTTACTAGATTAAGGCTGCTATGAACATTCTTGTACAAACATCTTTTTATGGACAGATATTTCCATTTATCTTAGGAATAGCATTGCTGGGTCAGTGGATAGGGGCATGTTTAACTTTATAAGAAATTGCCAGGGTTTTCCAAAGTGGGCATCCTGTTTTACACTTCCCCCAACAATGTATGAATGAGAGTTCTAGTTGCAGAGCATTCTCATCAACATTTGGTATTACCCTTTTTTTTACTTTTAGCCATTCTCGTGGGTGTACATTGGTCTCTCATTGTGATTTTCATTTGCATTTCTGTATCCTATATAATAAAAGGGTAATATGCAAATTGACCCTAACAGCAGAACAGCTGGGAATGACTGGTCACTATGACACACATTGACCACCAAGGGGCAGTTGCTCAATGCAGGAGCTGCCCCCTGGTGGTCAGTGCACTCTCACAGGGGGAGCTCTGCTCAGCCACAAGTCAGGCTGCCAGCTGCCAGTACAGCGGTGGTGGTGAGAGCCTCTCCTGCCCCCTCAGCAGCGTTAAGGATGTCCGACTGCACCTTAGGCCTGCTCCCCACTGGCAAGTGGACATCCCCTGAGAGCTCCTGGGCTGCCAGAGGGATGTCTGACTGCTAACTTAGGCCAGATCCCCCTGGGAGCAGGCCTGAGCCAGCAGGTGGATATCCCCTGAGGGGTCACAGACTGTGAGAGGGCACAGGCTGGGCTGGGCTGAGGAACCCCCCCCCCCTCCCCGAGTGCACACATTTTTGTGCATGGGGCCTCTAGTTGACTAATGATGTTGAGTAACTTTTTACATGCTTACTGCCTATTCATATGAATCCTTTTGCGAGATATCTATTTAAGTGTTTCGTCCATTTTAAAATTGTGCTGCTTATATATTTTTTAAAAAATCCTAGTTTATTGAGGTATAGTTTACATGCAATAAGATTGCACGTAATGGAACTCCACATCCATTTCTCATGTAGAGTTCAAGAACTTTTTACAAATGTGTATACATGTATAACCACTGCCACAAGCAAGCTCTAGAATGTTCCCATCGTCTCTCAAAGTTCTCTCAGCATTTCTTTGGAGCCAATCTTTATCGTCCCTTTCCCCGCCCAGCCTGGGCAGCCACTGATGTGCTTTGCCATTATAAATGGGTTCCACCTTTTGTGAAATTTCAAATGAATGGACCCACACATTTGTACCCTTCTGTGTCTGACTGTTTTGCTCACGATATAGCTTTTGATTTTTACCCACGTGGTTGCACGCATCAATGTATTTCTCTGGAGCGTGCAAACACACTCCTCTGTCTTGCAGATGCGGCGAGAGGCTAAACCAGTCAGTTCTCCCTGGAGCCTGGTTGGGCTGCAGCCTGCGTTATTCATCCAGCCTGCCTTTCACCTTAAAAAAAAAAAATAAATAAATCTGGTCACTACTTGAATTGGGAAGAGGTTGGATTGCAGTTTTGGATATTTTTGGTTCACATGACGTTCAGCTCCTCAGGGCCCCCAAACCCAATCTCTAGGGCCACTGGGGAGCCGTGTGGGCTCAGTGGTTGTCTGGGCTTCCCTGCCCTTTTCTCAGGACTCCTTCCTCGGCAGAATTTTTGACAGGGACGAGCATTATTGGGCCGCGCAGTTTGTTGTTGCATCTGGGGCTCTTCCAGATTCCGCCCCCTCCTGCCAGCCCACACGGTCTGTGACAGCCCTGACCTTGGTCAGTTTGGCTGAATGGAACCACATTTCCAAGAATTTCCCTGGGCTTCTGGGTTAGTTACGACCACAGGAGACACTGTGCACAAGACTGAGAAGCTGGGAGTGAAGCTGCAGCCATACTGTTTACACGCAGGAGGGTCAGCAGGGCACCGGGAGGGCCAGCCTGGCTGGCCCAGCTCCTCCTGCTCTCCTGAGGCCCCCTTTGTCCTGAGTTGTCGGGTCAATTGCACGTGCACCTCTGAGGCAAAGGGTGTTAGCTTTTCCTGTAGATCAGCCACAGCAGTGAGTTTGGAAAGTGTGAGCAACAGATGTAGATTCTAATTGGTCCCCACAGGTCCCAGTTTGTCCTTGCCTTCAACCACATTCACTTCTCCTTTCTGACGGCCAGTCGGGCTGAGCGCCAGCCATTCGCAGCTTCGTACTCAGTACAGAGGCAACAGCTTGCAGGGACTGTTCCGCCAGCTCCCCGTATTGCATAAGGTCAGGCTCATGAGATGAATCCCTCATTCTGTCCTGAGGGCGGAAGCTCTTTCTCTCTGACCAACCCTGGCTGCCACACAGTCAGCTCGAGCTGAGCTGGTCCTCCTCATTCCTGGAAAACCTCTCCCTTCAGGGCATGCCACGTGTGCCCAGATCGGCTTGCCATCTTTGCTCAGGTGGCGAAGCTGCTGCCTTTGCCCTCTGCTCCCTAGGAAAGGAAACCAATTCGTCAAATCATCCTCGCATCCTTTACTCTTTCTTAGACCCATAGAAAAGTGTGATCTTTATATTCATCCATGTTTTTTGGTTTTGGATCAAGCCTTCTACATCCTTCTATTTCCTAAACAGCAGCAAAACGAGTGTCCTTAAAGAGGGGGTGTGTGCCCTTCTCATCTCCTTTTCTCCTTTCCGGGGCTGGGAACACACATTGTGCCATAGCAACCAGCTTAGACCTGCAGCAGCCATCTCTCCCCGCTGGAACATGGGGTGGGATGGGGTGGAAGGCACACGGGCGGGAACTGCTGTTCCAGCCCTGGACTGCTGATTGCCAACATTTTGGTCTCCGCCACTGATGCTTTAGGTTTTCTGATTCATGCAGCCACGCTTGTTTCTAGAGGACAGAACTGGCTGCTGGGATTTTGTGGGGTATTCAGGGTGGGAAACGGAGAGAAGAGACTTCAGAAACCGGGAGCGAGCCAGAGGCTCTGCAGACGACGGGCTAGTTGGGGTGGGTATAGGAAGCAAAGGTGACTAGTGCTACGGCTGGGGCAGAGGGAGGCTCGGAGGTGTGTTGAAGAGAAGGTTAGTGGAGAGAGAATGTAAATTATTTTTAGGCAGCCTTGCTGTGTGTCATGGGATGCAACTTCCCTTTTGGCACTTTCTTAACACATTGCGCACCAGTAGTTTTACTG
>PVJC01021564.1:0-28145 GCA_004026665.1 Murina feae
TATAATTCTGATGTTGGTGCGCTTGAAGTTGTCCCAGAGACTCCTTACACTATCTTCATACTTTTTGATCCTTTTTCTTTTTTCTTCTTTTCTTTTTTCTTTTTGCTTGTCCCGCTGGGTGGGTTTTGCTTCTTCATATTTCATATCTTTGACTTGCTTCTTGCGATCCTCTCGTCTGCTGTTGGATGTCTGTATAATAATCTTTATTTCAGTCAGTGTATGCTTAATTTCTAGTTGGTCCTTTATCATATCCTTGAGGGTCTCATTAGATTCATTGAGGATCTCACTAAATTTATTGGCAGTCTCACTAAATTTATCAGCAGTCTCTAGAAATTTCTTGAAAAACCTAATAACCGTGGTTTTGAACTCTATATCCTGTCGTTTTCTTTCCTCCATTTCTGTCATTTGTGACCTGTTTCTTTGTCTCCGCATTTTGGCTGCGTCCCTTTCTGAGTTAGGCGATCACTGCGAGGAATTAACCTCTAAGCCACTTGGTTATGAGAGTCAGCTGTGTCTACAGTGGGAGAACTTCTGTGCTGGAGACACCCTTATGGGGCAAGAGTTGTTACAGTGGAGCTTTTATGCTCACTGCATCTGCCTCGAGTGTGTTCCTTGTGGATCTGTTTTGTTTAGGTTAGTGCCACTCTGGCCACTGGGTTAGGCTGGCTCCTGTATCTTTAAGGAGGTGTTGATTAAGCCTTTGCCTTAGGCTACTCAGTCTTTTATATGCAAAAGCCTCTGACACAGCTTGGGAAGGGCGGAGCCTCGGGGAGTTTGCAGGGCAGGGCGGAGCAAATAGCTATGGTACTTCTCAGCCCTGCACTGAGAGATACCAGGCCTCTGTGTCCCACGGTAATTGCTGCAAGCAAAACTGAGAGAAACCCGTTTTGGATTTCCTCCCGGTGCCAGTCAGTCCCCCTTCTCCGGGTGTCTGGGTCCTCAGAAACTTGCCTGGAACTGGAGTTCAGAGCCACTGGGAACTTGTGGCTCTCTCCGTTTTGGAAAAGAACCGGGTCCTCCGGCGCCAGCCCTCTCCCTGAGCTCCGTGCACGCGCCTCCCTACCTTTGTACTTTGCTTCCGCCACTCCTCTGAGTCTCAGACTCTTTTCTAGTTGTAGGATTTTCACTCAGCCAGCCTTCCTGTGGGTGCGAGTGGTGTCCGTGTGTTCTTTTCGTGGTTTTTCTGAAATAGTTTTTCACGGCTGCATTTACGGTGTTTACCTTATGCCGCCATCTTGCTGTCCCCAAGAATCTGCCTCAATAAAATATATTTTTAAAAAAATAAAAAATAAAAATGTACTTTCTTTCCAACTTATTTGATCACTTAATGTTGAAAATCAAGGTTTCTAGACACCCCTATCCTCAGTTAATATGGCAGTAGGATTTTCCAACCAAAAAGGGTCCCACAAATGTTACAACCAAAGACTTTTTTTTTGCCTGAGTATAAGTTTAACATGTGTACATAGATTATTTGAAAAAATACAATAAAGTATAAAGAAATTAATATCTAGACATATAAAAGCCTAATATGCAAAGTGTCCCCTTAGGAGTTCAACTGACTGACTGGGAGGTCAGTTGCTTGCTATGACATGCACTGACCACCAGGGGACAGAAGGAAGGAAGGCCCTACCTGTTCCCGAATTTTGTGCACTGGGCCTCTAGTTACTAATAAAAGCTTACCAGAAGACTTACTAATACGTTGCTATTAATACTCAATATGCTTTCTTTCTTTTTTGTATGTATACATTTTTCACATAGTTTGGATTATACCATAATATATACCTACACTTTCATCTGACTTTTACATATAATCTCATGAGTGGGTTCTCATTTTTGAAATTTACTTTTTGAAAATGTTTTAACACAAATGTATAACCTATTTAATTTTATTCATTAATGGATATTGCCAATAATAACAATTGTTGCTGGGATCATTTCAGTATATTAATTCTTGATTCTCTGCCCATTTTTTTAGGATATATTCTTAGAAAGGAAATCTTTTTGTTTAGGTATCTGATATATTGCCAAATTGTATTTTAGACAGATGATGTTAATTGTCACATATTAGTGTTTCTGTGTGCTCTGACTTTCCTGTGCCCTCAATGTCATTGAGCATTATCTTTTTGATCCAATTTTTCTCAACTCTGTCTTCCCTTTGGAATCAATCCAGAGCTTTAAACAAACACACCAACAAAACAAGCCTATGCCTAAGCTCTACCCCCAAACCAATTAAATCAGAATTTCTGGGGAGTTGGGGGCACAAGGCATCTGCAAGCTTAAAAACTCCAAAATGAGTCTAGTTGATAGAAGCACTTTGCTAATTGAGCAAGTGAAAAGTATTATGTTCAAAGCCCTTTGATATCAAAGCACATAGCATTTAAGTAGTGTATGTTTGCCTCATTAGCTTAAAATACATACTGTGAAATTATGGTCTTGGCCAAAATATTTTTCCCCCATGGGTTTTCATATACTTGGGGGAAATAATAAGGCCATTTCTATACAACAACAGCATCCTCTCCCTGATCCCCCTCATCTAGCATTTGTTTTTAGAAATATTTTACAGGGCCCCTTCTATTTCCCTCATTTCATCTCTGATTTTTATATCTCTAAGACTCTTTTAGAAGTGGTAGAATTAAATTGTCTTCTTTTAGAAGTAGTAAATTTAAATGGCCTAAATTTCATTTACATCCAAGTTATTTGTATCAATTATTTCATTTATTTTGGCATTTTTAACACTAGACCATGCATTGTCAATGCAAGGTTTTATTCTGTATACTAGTGTGACAGCATTTCCTCATTTTATTTGTTTGCTAGATAAAAATACTAAAGGAGACTATAAATAGTTTGGTTTGATGAAGTGCCAGACATGTTCTGGGTCCCATTTTTGGTTACATTAGTCCAGGGAAAGCATTTACTATGTTCACCCTGTTAGGGTAAGCTAATAGGAAATATTCTGCTCTTTGCAAAATATTTTCTGGTATGTGAGAAATAAGGAACATGTCCTTCTCACTTCTAGTAACCTTTCCTCAAAATCTGATGCCAGATATTTATGTCATCTCCTTAAAAGCTCTTATTTCCTTATTTTTATCTTTTTTAAAAAATATATTTTATTGATTTTTTACAGAGAGGAAGAGAGAGGGACAGAGTCAGAAACATCGATGAGAGAGTAACATCGACGAGCTGCCTCCTGCACACTCCCCACTGGGGATGTGCCCGCAACCAAGGCACATGCCCCCGACTGGAATTGAACCTGGGACCCCCAAGTCCGCAGGCCGACCCTCTATCCACTGAGCCAAACCAGTCAGGGCTCCTTATTTTTATCTTGCCCCCATCATCCTCCCGTACAAGCAGGAGAACTCCCTCTCGCACATCCCAAACACTCATTTTCCCATACTCTTGCAGTCAACAGTGGCCATATAGCACGGTTTTGTCTAATTACATGTAAACAACATTCTGCTGACAGATTGGGGGAAGGGTCTTATTTTCTGAATTGATTTTGGAACCCCTTTTCCATGCTCCTGGCCTTTCATTCTGATGTGATGCCTGGATTGCAGTGGCCATCTTGCAACCACGAGGTAGCCGATCTGAGAAAAAGACCAAGAGAATAGCAGCGACATGGACTCTCGTGTCTTTGAGCTGGTGAATCCATACTAACCATTGCCTGTTGAGTTGATGTCAGATGGCTTTTCTTTTAGTGTGAGCCGAAAGCATTTGGGGCTCACCCAAAGAGAAATCAGTATCACATTTCACCATTGATTGTAGCTTACGGTTTCCTACTTCTTTCATTTTAAAGCTGAATTGTAAAGACCAAGACCATTCCTCAAGGGGACAATGCCTAGCTGTCTCATGTTCCTTGTATTCTCTTCTCCCTCCCTCCGGCAGTGGTCAGATTTGGGGCAGTTATTGTGGGGAAAGTCACTGCTTTCTGTTGTCTGTCTCTGATTATGTTCCTACTATGTTGGTAGGTAAGCTTGCTTCCGTGTAAAGCTAGTTAGGCTTAATTTAAATTAAAAAATGGAACATTCTTGTTTATACCAACTTCTCCAAGCTTTCATTTTAGAGCCCACAAGCACACTTTATGACAATCGTTTGCTTCCTATTTGCTATTGTTTCTTGTGGGTTTCTATCTTTCACAACTCTGGTAGGCTGGGCGACTGAGACCTAAGACAGGATATTGGTACGTCTTGCTCTTAATGCCATCTACATGGCTCCAATTCTGACACCATTTTCCTGACCCTTACTGACTGGTAATGAATGTTATTTGAGGTTACATCTATTTACTCTGTGCAGCCAAACGTTATGCCAGTGCCTTAATTGGTTTTGTGAGAGTGAGCTTGAAGCCTTGGGTATAGAAAGCAATTAAACTATTTTGGCATTTTGAATTAATCACTGAAGCATCATAAATTTTTGATAGGTTATGTGATGTCCATGTTTACTGAACACAAGTAGATATAATTTATGTATGTCAACCAGGGGATGGCCAAGAAAAAGCAAATATGTCTGAGCTTAAAGAGAAGTATATCAAATGTCCAGTCATTACTAGAACACCTAAGTGTTGAATCAAGTGGGAAAATAAAGGTAAATTTAATCTCTTTCCGCTATATAATCATCACAAACTTTACCTGTTTCAAATTTTTAGCTAAGAGATTTTTAGATACGTTTTGCATTATTTTCTAGCTGTTCACTATTTGTTTCTATTAAATGTGTAGGAATTTCTAGAACTGGTCAGTATTTCGCTACTATATTTAACTCATCTTAAGTCTGTGGGGAACATAACAAAAAAAAAAAGGTATTTTCAATTCTAGCCTCAAACTAAAATGCTGAAACAAAGACCCAGTTTATTTGTAACCAAGAATAACCAAGTTCATCTTATTTTTCAGAAGTAACATATACTAGACTGTGAAAGCAGCTATGAAAAAGAGCTTATTTTGAAGGCTTGGTCCTAACACTTGCTTACTAGAGCGTCCTCGTTCCAAAATCACCGTGATTCTAGCTCCATCTAATCAGAACGCAGATTGATTATGAGAGAAGTGAGCCTGTGTAGGTGGTGTTCCCCAGCTGAATGCCCAGCAGGTCCTTTGCAGATGGACACATGAGATCATGTAGCGACCTTTTCCAGAACCTTTACTCTTAATTCACTTCATCAGTTTCAGCTTCCTTTGTGGCCAGATAACCGGGTTGGAGCTTCAGCCTGACATCTTGATTTGAAATATGTAGAGGTTTTTGTGGTCTATCCTACACCCCAGGCTTGGTAGTATGTTCTTTATATGCTTCCAGGCATGAGCTGGGTCAGTTCTTTGTGAGATAGGGATGTGGGTGGAGGAGAATATGTCCCTTTTTGACTCTTCATGTCTTTCTGAGACATCTGACTCCAACTTATCATTCTGGTATGGCGGGGAGGCTGAAGTCATTAAGATCATTGTAAATGAATCAATCAATCAATCAATCAGTAAAAATCAGAATTTATTCTAATAAGTAGCCACCAAACTTTAAAATCCCCCAGCCTCAGGCTGGGCAATAGCAATACTCAACTACAAAGGGGTAGTGTTCTTCCCTGCCAATAGTATAGTCATTAATGCATCTTCTCCATATGCTTAGGAAATGAACAGGTAGGTAATAGTTACCTTCTTTATAGATGAAGAACTGGCAAGACATTTCCCAGTTTCCGTGGCCCTCAATTAGACCCCACCCTGTGTTCTCATTCAGCTCCTGGTCTTTGCTCTGCTCTTGGCTTGCCACAGCGGAAACTGGCCAGATTCCATCTCCTACCTGTTAGGCTGTGAGCTCTACTCTCCTCTTCCCAGTCCTCTCTCCTTGTTAATGATCAGCACAGACAACCCCTACTGAGGTAAGACAATAAGATTCTCACAGGCCTCAAGCAATTAGGATAAGAACTAAAAAAAATAATCTCTGCCATGGAAGCTAATTGTGTGCTTTTAATTAATTGCTCCAATTAGTCCCACTCTTTTCAGCTAAGATGCTCTGTAACAGTGGCAGTTGGGATGCTTTTGAAAGTGGAAATTGCTGTAATGGTCAGGTGCTCACCCATTAAAACTCTTACTATGTGCAATTAGCTTCTCTTCATGTTTTCATGGCAACCCTGGGAGGGTGACAAGCAACATGGAGGCAGCCTGACCACTGCCCGAATGAATGTCATCAGCCCATTTCTAGTCCTATGACCTTGATGGCCTAAATATTTTATTATAGATAAAAGTCCACAATCGGAGATGGTACAATTAATGAGGGGATAATTTGAAAAAAAAACACAAACTAGTCTTGCCCCTTTGTTAAATGTTGTTATTTAAAATTTAACAAACAAATAATAAGAGCAGTAGATGGTGTTAAGATCTTGGAGGGAAAATGTCTTTCAAATATTTCAATTAAACACTTTAGAAGCATCTTTAACATATTATGATATGAATATTTGTGGCTAGCATATTTATTTGTTTAACAGAGCCAGGCCTCTTTTGCATCACAAATAAGAAGTGAGGTTAGGCTAGTGTTAGTTATATACCTGGAGCTCATATCAACTTTTTTCTCAAATATTCAGTCCTTTCCTGCTGTAGCCTAAACTTCCATGGTACAATAAAGTTTGCTTTCAAATGCAGCTCGTGCAGTATTTGGCAGTTATGGTATGATTAGTAATAATAGCATTTTCTATCACAATTTATTTTTTGAATTTACTGTGAAGTATTACATACAGGAAAGTACACAAGTCATAAATTGTACAGCTCATTGGTTTACCGTGAAGTAAATATCTCTAGAAGCATGCCCAGGTTAAGAAGTAAAAAAATTGTAGCATAGAAACCCACACCTGAAACTTATATGGTCATGTTAACCAATGTCACCCCAATAAATTTAATTAAAACATTTTTTAAAGGAAAAAACAAAGAAGTAAAATATTGACAGCAGCCCAGAAGTCCCCCTCAGTCTCTTCCTGGCCCCTCCTTCCTCCCCACAAAAGGCAATCATTTTGAAGAAATCTTTCCATTTGGCTTTCGTGTCTGTTTTGAGAAGATGGCTGTTGGTTTCCTTGCCTCTTTGAAAGCAATTTAAAAATTTTTTTTCTTTTTTTGTATTTGATTTTAAGCCATTTTACTATGATTTGCCTATGTGAGAATGTCTTTATCAAAATTGAAGTTCATAGGACCTGCTGAACACAATTTATTGTTTTTCATCATTTTGGAAAATTATGAGGCAGTATTTTTTCAAATGTTGCTTTGGTCTCATTTTTTCTCTCCTTTCTCTCCAGGATTCCAGAAGTATGTTAGATCTTTTCACTATTTTTATCGCCTGCTACCCTTTGAAAAAATATTTTCCAACTTTGTGTCTCTTTATGCTTCAATCTCAGTATTTTTTTCTAACCTTGTCCACTAGTTCTAGTTTATGAAATATGTCTTTAGCTGTGTATCAATTGATCTAAACTGATCCACTGAATCTTAATTTGATAACTGTATTTTCTTTTGGCCTTCTGTCTCACCTTTCCATATTTGGTATCTAATGTAACATTTATATAAGCCATAAAAAGAGTATTAACCGTTATCTTATATATGTTGGATTGTATAGAAACACTCAAGTAACAAGTATAACTGTTATTATGACTAACTAGGGGCCTGGTGCACGAAATTTGTGCACGAGGGGAGGGTGGAGGCCCCTCAGCCCAGCCTGCCCCCTCTCATAGTCTGGAACCCCTCAGTGGATGTCCTATGATGGCCCCAGTCTGCCAGATGCCTTTTGTGTGTGTGTGTGTGTGTGTGTGTGTGTGTGTGTGTGACCACTGGGGACCTGCCCCCAGCCGCATCAGAGGCTCGGAGCAGTCCTCCTGTGTGTGTCTAACTGCGGGGGGCCTGCCCCCAGGCTTGGAGCAGGCACCCCCTCTATGTTGATCTTTCAGACTCTTGCCCTCCCCTTCATGTTGTTCTCTTTTTTGAGCTGTGGCCAGAGCTGGGTGCTGCCTGCCTTCCAAGCTTGCCTACTGCCCATCTTCCCCCAGCCACCAGAAAGCAGGGAAAACCCCACCTCGTGGTCAGGCCAGCCTTTTCCTGCTCCTTGATCCCCGGAAGGGGTCTGGGGAGCCGCCAAGCAAGCCCCCAGCCCCCAAGAGCTTGCTTTCCTGCTCCCCAGTGCCCCCTAAAGGGCCTGGGAGCTGCCAAGGAGGCCACCTACTCTTTCCCACTCACCGGTCCCCTGCTGCTTTCCTTTCCCACTCCCCGGTGCCGCCAAGGGATCTGGGGAGCCACCAAACAGGACCCCAGTCCCTGCAGCCTTGCTTTCCTGCTCCCCGGTGCCCTGCAAAGAGCCTGGGCAGCCACCAAGCAGGCTGACCCCCCGACGCCTCTTTCCCATTCACCAGTGCCCTGCTGCCTTGCTTTTCCGATCCCCGGTGCCCTGCAAGGGGCCTGGGAAGCCCACCAACCAGGCCGCTGACCCCCCGCTGCCTCTTACCCACTCCCTAGTGCCCCTCAAAGGGCCTGAGGAGCCGCCAAGCAGGCCCCTGGCCCCCACCGCCTCTTTTCCTTCCCTGGTGCCCCACAAAGGGCCTGGGGAGCCACCAAGCAGGCCGCCAACCCTGCTGCCTCTTTCCCACTCACCGGTCCTGGGTCCTGCACTGTTCTGCCCTGCAGTCGCTCTGTGTGCACTCAGGAGGTCCCTCAGCCTGGCCTGTGCCCTCTCACAGTCTGGGACCCCTCTGGGGATGTCCACCTGCTGGCATGCCTGACCAGCCTGGGTGACGGGCTGATGGCTGTCTCTAGGCTGGCCAAGCCCCCCAGGAACGTCCCTCACCCCATTGGGTTGTGGCCAGCGTGGGTGATGGGCTGATTGGCGCTTTCAGGCTTTAAGGCTGCCCACAGCTCCCACTGACCCAATGTCCCAGCAAGGCTAGCTGGACGCAGGTTTCTGGGGTTTGTTTATCTTCTATAATTGATCCTATTCCTTTAAGCTGAAGCCTCCTACTAACGAAGCCTACTCTCTGCTTCACCTTGCTGTGCCGCGTCTATAATGAGACAATGTTACTCTTAGACTCAGGCCAGGCCTGCTGTTTCTTTCAGCTCCCGAGGATTCTATGATTGTTATTTTGTTTCAAACATGTGTTTTGCTTGAGCCAGTTTAAGCAGAGCAGCCGCAGTTTCACTTTCACTCCTGCTGCAATGGAAGCTGCCGTTTACTCAGGTCTGTGAGTGGCGGCCTCCATGTTGGCTGGGCTAATTTGCATACAGTTGCTCTGATTGGCTGATGGGCATGGCTTACCCCATCCCAGAGAAACGGTTAATTTCAAAATTACACATTTATTAGTTAAGATATCATTATCAGACAGGTAAAGACACAGAATTGACCCTAAGCTTGATGCTCTTAATTATTATATTTTTTAATTCTAAAATTTCTAAGTTATTTTTTGATCTAATATATCCTTCAAAAATAATTTTTATTCTGTGGTGAATTCACAATTGAGTCTTTTATTTCTTGGAAAGAGTAAGTTGGTTTTACTTTTATGGTTTCTATGTTTCATTGCTATTCGTGACATACCTACTTTGAGGAATGTCACAGAGATGATGCAGTGTTTCCCTAGGCAATGGTTTTCAGTGTATTTCTGACATGGTAACAAAAGAGCCAACTAAGATTATCTTCGGATTGGTTCATATACTTTTTTATTATGAAAAATTAATAATATTAAAGTAGACAGAAAATTAAACAAACCCACAAAAATCTATCACCCAGTTTCAACAATTTAGCAACCAAATTAATTTTAAGGTTCATACCTGATCAACCCGGTATCTGAATTCCCTGTGGGTCTATTTATATTTTCTGTTGATTCTGTTGTTTCTTATTTCTGTCTTCAGAAATCTATTAAAAACCATTTGTATAAATAATTGATGTTTAGGATAATTTATATCTACAGGGAAGGTTTATATATTCTTTCTACTACATGCCTGGCAGCTTTTGCATCTGGAATCACCTTCTTCCCAATTCAGGCATGAAGATGATTCAAAGCTGAACTGAAGTTACTACAAAAGCCAGTCTCCTCTGGTTCACCCTGTTAGGGTGACTTAAGCTCTCTTACCAAGCCCCAGACTACAACATTTGTGACTCTATCCCCATGGGATTGACTGCCGAAAGTGCTGTTAGCGTTTTGACTGACTCTTCTTGAATTGGTAATTCCCCCAGAGGAAAAAACCAAGCATTGGATCTTTACTAATGTTAGCTCCCCAATGTGTCAAGCAGAATATGTATATGTATATGTATATGTATATGTATAGGTATAGGTATAGGTATAGGTATAGGTATAGGTATAGGTATAGGTATAGGTATATTTGTGTTATATGTATATGATGTATGTGTACCTTAGGTTATCCTCAGTAGAAGGATTGGTCTAAATCTCCTTGTCTACCATTACTAGAAGCAATAGCCTATTCTGATTATCTTTTAAACAGTATCTCATCATGGAGTCCTTTATACTAATCATTCTAAAAGGGAAAGTTGATTAGTAATATACAGTGATTGCACATGGATTAATTGATTTCTGCGTCTATCAGTAAAAATTTAATGATCACTTTCTATAAATTTCTTGTTTACTCTCAGATCCATTCCTTACTTCGTTTCTTCTATGATTTGTATAAAAGATATAGGCTCTCTTACTCTTCAGCTTCCAAGTTGTGTGTCCAAAGAAGGCACTGGTAAGACATTGGAGGCAAGAACAAGGAAGAAATCGGGGAATTCTCACCTCTTTTTTGTTTCCTTTGATGTCTCCAACAATAGCTGTGTCTCCTCCATAGTTCCAGCTCTTACTAAAGGGCCCTGGCTTCTGGGCTGTGATAACAGCTCTTCCCATTGTCTTCCCTGTTCCTATGGGTCATAGAGGCCTCTTATTATTGCTAACTCATGGGCTGGGTTACTCCACTTGGCTTCTCAACCCGTCTGTCATTGTGTAGTCAATTCCCTCCAAATTTTCACCATGTCAATTCCTCTATTTTAAAAATCTAGTGCAGTTACTTTATTTTTCCATAAGGTTTTGTTATAGTATGATGTGTAGAATATCCAGTTCTTCTTCTCAGAGAAGGTATAATCTTTAAAAAGAACAGACATCTGTACATGAAAAAATGACAGATGACCACATATGAAGAGTCAGTCTTAATGATTTTTAGGAGAAGGCCAAAGCAACTCAAAGAAGGGAGAAACCTCTGGAGTCCTCATAATCTTTATGTGAAGGGGAGATAAGTTGAACTGCATAGTAGAATAGAATAGAACATGCTCCAGGTGGAAGACAGGATCAAAGAGTTAAAATACGAAATTTTGGACAACAAATTCATGTTCAAAATTTCCATGTAAAAGTAGCTTTTGAAATTACTTTCCATTCAAACTAATGATAGGTCTGAGCAATTAGGTGATTCTTGTGCATCCTTTGAAAAAAATCTTTAAACTTTGAAAAACATTTAAAGCTGTTTGAAGTGATGGCATTTTCAGGCTCATGTTACCAACGCGGTCTTACTGGTCCATGAACTCGAGCTACTCAAGAAATCACTCTGCCATTCATGGCAAACAAGCTCTGGCACTTTAGATGCTACCAATAAATAGCTGATTAAAAGCTGATTGATGAATGATGGTTTAAAAAACTCTTGAGCAAATACATATTTTTCTAATGAATAGGAGTTCATGATGGGTGTATGAGGAGATACTCTTTCTATGCCAAGATGTCACTGTATTTTTTAATGAACTAAGGAAATTGAAATAAGTTAGGAAATAGAAGATATAGTGTGAAACCAATTACTTTGATGTGGATTATTATTCTAGCTAATTTTTTTAAAAAAGATGTTGTTGCTTTTTAAAATTTTTACAGAGAGAGGAAGGTAGGAGAGAGAGAGAAGAGGAAGAGAGAGAGAGGGAGAGAGAGAAAGAAACTTTGATCACCTGCCTCCTGCATGCCCCTGTGGAACTGAGCCCACAGCCTGGACATGTGCCCTGACTGGGAATTGAATCAGTGCCCCCTTGGTGCATGGGATGACACTTAACCAACTGAGCCACACCAGCCGGCATTACGCTAGCTAATGTGCAAGTGCGTTGCCAGGCTGTGCTCAGGTCCTGCTGGGGGTCAACATGCCTCTGTTGGTATATATTGCCTTCATACAGTCAGTGGGAAGAACATTGAATTATAGTCACATCTGAGTTGGAGACCACTCTTTGATCTTTTTCCCCTTTTTTTGGCAGTATGATCATGGGTGATGAATTTAGCTTCTTTTTTATTAATTTATTTTAATTACATTTAATATAAAATATCATACTGGTTTCAGGTGTACAACAGAGTGATTAGACATTTATATACCTTACAAAGTGACCTTCCAATAAGTTTGGTACCCATATGGCGCCATACAGAGTTGTAACAATGTCATTGACTCTATTTCCTGTGCTGTAGTTCACAGCTCCGTGTTGTTGCTGTTGTTATTTATAACTGGCCATTTGTACTTCTTAATCCCTGGCGATTTAACTTCTGAGTTTTGCCTTCTTCATCTGTTAATTAGAAAGAATGATGCAATCTCTTAGGAGGCTGTTGTAATTATTTAGGTGAAAGTGCTTAGTAAACTGTCTTACAATGTAGCTATTTCTTGCTTAAGTATTTGTTAGCTGTCCCTCCACATTTACACTCCTGTGCTTGGCCAGCTTATAAAATTTGCTGGGGGCAGATAGTAGACACCTAACTGCACTGTTACATAGGACCTTGGGCTTATAACACAGATAAGGGAGAATGACATCATTTTCTTATTTGCTTTTTTTAGTTTTCATTTTTCAATGGCCACTGCTAAAATTCTGGCACCTGGCCCATAGAGTATTTGAACTCATTTTACATCTGCCCACATGACATGCTTGGCTCTGCTCCAGAGGTAGAAGTTGAAGTAAGTAAATGATCTCTTTATTTGCTTTATAACTAAGCTCCATTTCCTTTCCTTTCTTACATCCTGAAGCCTTCATAATATATATACATGGCATAAAATGTACATGAACTAACAAGTCGTTACTTACAAAGTTCTTTTTTCTTTTCCTGTCTTCAGGACTTTATTAGCATTTGGAAGTCTTAAAAGTTCAGCTCTTAGGCAGGCTCCTCATCGGGTATTTCTTGATCCCATTCTGTGAAGCACACTAGCCACTCGATGGTAAGCTGTCTGCTAAAAATCATAGGCGGCCCAGCAGGCCCCCTGCAAGCTTCTAGCTTTCCCTACCCAGAACAAGTGTTAAACTGGTCAAAAGTCACACAGTTCACCTGGAGAATAATAGCCTTGTGCAGTTTGTGCTTATCTTGATACCCAACAGCAGTAATATTATGTTTAGCATAAACTACATACTACTTTTTATTATTCCAGAGGTTTCTTTAGCAACATTCTTCCCTCTCTCCCAATATCTCCAGACTTCGAAATCTCTAAAAATACCATTTTAACTATATTTGTGAAAACGAAATAAGTTCTAGCATACACATTTTCTGTTTATTCCTCTGCTTTGCCTCTGCCGTTACCAACCCTTTCAATTATTCACACCAAAAATGCTATAAGTCAAAGAGTATCATAGGATTTTTCGAAGAGGACTCTTGTCTTTTTTAATTTAAAGCTTTAAGAGCACTCTGAACTCATATGTGAGAGACAATTGAACACTTTCCCCCTTTCCTTAAAAATGGTCTATATGTTTAGTTTTATTAATCTGTTCTCAGCTATTAGCAGCCTAGAAAACATATGTAAATATGGACCTTCTGAATGCCAAAATAAAACTTTGAATTTGAAAGTAGATCATGAAGACACTTGAGCTGGCTGTCAAGATAAATGAAATAGCACCCACTGATCACATTCAAACTTTTATTCTAAGCTAAATTTGATCAAGCAGTTCACAGCAGATGAGAAGCAGTGAGTTGGAAATGGAAATGTGGTCGCCCTATGTCACAGTCCGCTTGGGCTGCCATAACCAAATACATAGACGAGGGGACTTAAACAACAACCGTTTACTTCTCTGGAGGCTGGGAAGTCCAAGATCAAGGTGCTGGCCAGTTTGGTTCCTGGTAAGGGCCTTCTTCCTGGCTTGTAACTAGATCCTTCTCTCATGGCCTTTGTTTAGTGTGTGCATATGGAAGGAGGGAGGGAGGGAGGGAGAGAGAGAGAGAGAGAGAGAATGGAAGGGGGGAGAGGAGAGAGAGAGAGAGAGAGAGAGAGAGAGAGAGAGAGAGAGAGAGAGAGAGAGAGAGAGAGAGAGAGAGAGAGAGAGAGAGAGAGACTTATCACAGTACTAATGCCATCTTGAGAGCCTCACCCTTAAGACCTCATATAAACCTAATCACTCCCCAAAAGCACCATCTTCAAATACCAGTACATTGGGTTTCTACATGTGAACTTGAGGGGCCAAAATTCAGTCCATAGATCCAGCCAAAGTCAGACACAGTGGCAATAGCCAAAAGAGAAAGTTAGTCTCCTGGTAGGGAGGGATCAAAGAAAAACTGTTATTTTATTTTAAGGGGGACTATTGGGTTCAGGGAGATATCACACTGTGGAGATGCCCGTGGTTCCTGAGAGCATCATGATTTCCAATGTTCTGATTCCTTAACGACAGGATGAAGAGACTTCAGTGCCCTCCGTTTAAGAGGGAAGAGTGTACTCTATACTCTTTCAGAATTATTTCTGTCAATGTATTTAAAATGCTGCTATGTCTTCAGGTTGCAATTAATCATGTGAAATATCCATTTACATTGAATGGTTTGTTTTCCTGAAACCTGACCCACCTCATGCATTAAGAAACAATAAGTATTTTATAGGATCCGTCAATAGGATACTATTTTCAGAGAACAATTTTCTTTACAGCTGAATTATGCAGGAGCTAACAAAATTTTATGTTGAGGCTTCAGCTGTTGAAAACCATTCATCAGGTTTTTCATTACCTAGCGCCAAGGTTGAAAAAAGGTATCACAGTGCTTTCTTATGCAAGCACTATGCATGCAAAGTCTTATTACTGCTCAAGTTGAAGGTGGTAATACAGACTGGGGTTCAAAAGAAGAGAGGAATTAGATGTGACTACAATTCTTTCACCTTGGCCAAGGAACAGTGAGCTCCTGATTTGTCTGCCCTTTGTCTTAGTGCTTCTCTCGTGTTAGTAGCCATTTGCTGGACTCTGGTGATTGCAATAGCCAGATCCCCCTTTTACCGCCTGCCACAGTTACCAGGCAGTCAGCATCCATCTCCACAACAAGCCTCATCTTGCCAAAGGCTAGGCTACTTCAACTCAGTTGGCTGCAATTCCCTGAGTCAGTCCCTATCATAGAGATGGCCTTGCCAAGAGGTCATAATAATTGTTATCACTTGGCAAAGGCTCCCTGTACTCTGGATGGTGTTTGGAAAGGTACAGTCTGCTGCTGCCTCCATCATTCTCTTTTTATCTATTTTTTCACATCTGAGAAACCCCTGTTTGGCTGACAAATCTCTTCTTTGGCTCCATTAAATCCTCTATGGTCTGGTCTCATCTTGCAGGTGGTACTACCCTGCTGTCATGTGAAGCTGACACTGCAGATCTTGGATATGAGGCATTATGTCCTGATTTTAGAGTTTATGCCTGGATGTCATCTTACTCCTTTAGATCTGTGTTCTTGAGGTAGGTGCCTCTTGGTAGTACCCCTGAACCAACAGTTACTGACTAATGCTCTGTACCACATGCTTTCTCTCATATCCACTTCTCATCTATTAGCAAATTCTAGTGACTCCACCTAAAAATATTTATCTTGATTTGAACTGATTTCTCCCCACCTCCACGGCTGTCTAGCCCAGGCTTCCAACACATCAAGCATGTGTCTGCCTTGGGGCGTGTGCATTTGCTATTATGTTCTTGGGGGCAGGGCTGTTCTTTCCCTCTGAAGTGTGCAAGTCTCAGTCCACTACTTCATTCTGAGCTCTGTGCATATGTCCTCTCATTGGAGAAGTCCTCCCTGACTTCTCTAAAATAAGAGCCTCCTACTCCCATGGTGTATCCCTGGTTGTCTCTCCTCACTCTGCTCATGTATTTTCTCATTAATTTTTTAATCCATCTCCCTCCCTAAAAATATAGGCTCCACTAGGGTTTGTTCTCCAGATCCTAGAACAGTGCCTGGCACCTAGTATGCCCTCAGTAGACATTTGTTGGCTAATTGACAGAATGATTCTTTATCATATTGAATCCTCACAGCACTTCTTTTAGCTGTTAGATGCTGCATTCCAATTCTATAAATAAGCTAAGGGAAAAAAAACAGGCTTGATAACTTGCTTAAAGAATACAGCTACTAAGGAATTGAGTTTTTAATATTGGTCGTCATGACCCTACGTTCACTGTTCAACATATCACACTTTTAACCCCATCTAGTAATGAAGGACTCCATGGCAATGTTAGTGAGTGAGAGGAGGTGGCATGCCATTGGCCATTGATGTTTCTGGCAGGACAGATCACTGGGTTTTACCTGATTTCACAGCTGATGATGAAATTTCCCAAGAAACTAAGTTGTGGTCCTTCTGAATACTGTCGATCAAGACTCCTCAGTCTCAATATGGAGGATATGGAGTTTAGTTTTCTGTTTCCTTGGCATTTTGTTCTGAATAAACTGGTCAAAAACCTGCTGATTAGTCATTGGGTTTCCTCATTCCCTCTCAGATAGATAATCACAACAAGAACTAGAATATATATAGTGTGAGTCCAGAGACAGAAGACAGATCATACTCATTCATTCAAGGATCAAAGTCAAGTAACCAGCCACAGGTCTAAGATACATAACGTTTGATGTGAAATCTTAAGGATTTAAAGGAACAGGATCCTTATATTGATGGATTTTGGCCCATCACAAGAATGCCTGACTGGTGTTAGAAAAGGAAGGACCTAGCAACTAACCAAGTGCCCACACTTGCCTTTTGATGCTGCCTCTTGGGCCAGAGCAAAGGCAAGGCCAGGAGCTAGTATGCGCCTGTTGAACACACTGCCCCAGCCATGGGAAGTTAAGAGGGCTCCCTGAGTGGTTGCTGGTGTATATATCAGTGGGTTCGTCTCTGAATGGGTAATGTTGTCTCATAGGTTGATACCATTTTCTTTTTGTTTATGAAGAAATAAACATTTAAAGTCTTTTAGTGCCTGTTTTAATGTAAATGTCTGCAAATACAAGTCTGTTGAAACTCCAGGAAATAAGTGGTTATATGTTTTTAAAAAGTAAAAGTACAATGAGTTCAACATGAGTCAGCATATGAGAATGTTGTTGAGGGGGCAAATGTGACCCTGAAAACAGGAACCTCGTAGGAGGTTCTTTTTCCTGCAAACATCATTTCTACCATCTATTTGTAGAACACCTCTACACACCAGGTGATGTCATATGCTGGTACCGTACAGATCCAAGAGCCAGCCAGTTCTCAAAGGGTCCAGGAACAAGGGACTTCCCTATGCGCCCCTTTTGGACTCTCGGGTTCCTCTTTCTTTCACCTTTCAGGAATTCCAATACGGGGACTAAACATTTGAGATAAGTGAAAAAGGAATTGATTAATTAGCGTGAAGGTGATTTAATGACCAATTAGAGGAAAGATACCAAGAGCATACCTTGTAGTTTGTCTCCCTTCACGCTTAGTGAGGAGTTCTGTGCAACCAGAGAGATGATATTGAGGTAGAATAGACATAAAGACTTTCTCTTCTGGCCTTAAAGTGGTGAAAGTATTTGCAGATAGCTCTCAGTCCTCGCTTTCAAGATGACCAAGAAAAGGAACCAGTCATGCCCCCAAAAGATCCCAGCCAACAGTGCCCCGTGCGTGCTCGAGGATAAGACCATTAAGAAGTTTGCCATTTGAAATAGTAGAGGCTGCAGCAATTAGGGACAATTCCAAAGCAAGTGTCTTTGATGCCTACGTGCTTTATGAGCTGTATGTGAAACCGCATTACTTCAATTTATATATTGAAGTCCTAACCCCCCAATACCTCAGTATGTGACTATATTTGGAGATAGGACCTTTAAAGTGGTAATTAAGTTAAACAGCGTCGTTAGGCTGGGCCCTAAGGCAATATAGCTGGTGTCCTTATAAAAAGAGGAGATTAGGACACAGACTGGCACAGAGGGCAGACCATGTGCAGATGCAAGGAGGGGACGCCCATCTACGAGCCAAGGAAAGAAGCCGAGAAGAAATCAACTTTGCCAATACCTTGACCTCAGACTCTTATACTACAAAACTGAGAGGAAATGCATTTCTGTTTTTTAAGCCACCCAGTCTGTGGTATTTTGGTATGGCAGCCCTAGCAAAGGAAAACAAACACACAACCGCCAGTCAAAGGACTCCAGCTCTAAACATGTAAGTATGCAAAGCACTGCACACATATATCAGGACTACTTTAGAAAGAAGTATCCTTAGGTGTCGGATCTCGCTGGGCTTGCTAAACTCAATGGTAGGATGAGAAATAATCCTGACTGGCTACTTGGATACTAAGTGCTTTATGATTATTTTTTAATTGAATTTATTCAGGTAACACTGCTTAATAAAATTGTATAGATTTCAAGTGTATAGTTCTATGATACATCATCTGTATATTGTCTTGTGTGTTCTATGCCCCAAGTCAAGTCTCCTTCCAATCATCATTTACCCTTTTACCCTCTGCTTCTTCCCCCAACTCAGTTTCCCTTTGGTAATCATAATACTGTTGTCTATGTCTCTGAGGGGTCTTTTTGTTTTTTTGTGTGTTTTTTGCTTACTCCATTCACCTTTTTCACCCAGCCCCCCAAACTCCTCCTTTTGACACCTGGCAGCCTGTTCTCTGATTCTATGAGTCTGTTTCTAGTGTGCTTGTTTATTTTGTTCATTAGATGCCACATATATGTGAAATCATATGGTACTTATCATTTCTTTTACTGGCTTATTTCACCTTAATATAATACTCTCCAAGTCCATCCATGTTGTAGAAAAAGGTAAGATTTCCTTCTTTTTTTTAAGACCAAGTGGCATTCCATTGTGTAAATGTACCACTGCTTCTTTATCCACTTATCTACTGATGGGCACTTGGGCTGCTTCCAAATCTTGACTATTGTAAATAATGCTACAATGAACATAGGGTACCTATATTATTTTGAATTAGTGTTTTGAGCTTCTTCCGTTATATTCCCAGAAATGGAATCACTGGGCCATAAGGCAGTTCCATGTTTAATTTTTTAAGGTAACTCCATACTTTTTTCCACAGGGGTTGCACCAATCTGCATTCCCACCAACAGAGTATGAGGGTTCTCTTTTCTCCACATCTTCACCAACACTTGTTTGATTTATTGATGATAGCCATTCTGCCAGGGGCGAGATGATATCTTCTTGTGGTTTTAACTTGCATTATTCTGATGATTAGTGGTACTGAGTATCTTTTCATATGTATATTGGTCTTCTGTATGTCCTTTTGGGGAAGTGTCCATTCAGATTCTTTGTCCATTTTTTAATTGGATTGTTTGTATTTTTGGTGTTGAGTTCTTTAAGTTATTTCTAAATATTGGATATTAACTCCTCAACACATGTATCATTGACAAACATCTTCTCCCATTCAGTGGATTGTCTTTCATTTTCTTGATTGTTTCATTTGCGGTGCAAAAGATTTTTAGTTTGATGTAGTCCCATTTATTTATTTTTTTCTTTTGTTTCCCTTGCCCAAGATGATATATCAGGAAAAAAAATATTGCTATGGGAAATGTCTGAGATTTTACTGCCTATGTTTTCTTCTAGGACTTTTGTGGTTTCCAGTCTAGTATTTAAATCTTTAATCCATTTTGAGTTTATTCTTGTTTATGTTGGAAGAAGGTGGTCTAGTTTGATTTTTTTTGCATGTATCTGTCCAGTTTTTCCAACACCACTTATTTATTAGACTGTCTTTATCCCATTGTATGTTCTTGCCTTCATTTAGGCTTTAGTTGGTTATTCAGGTTGATTATTCTATATTTTAGTTGTAATTGCAGTTTGGTCCTGGGTAGGAGGTGAGTGTAACTTCCACCTACTCTGCTACTATTTTGGGTTGAAAACCTTGTTTTATGATTCTAGTAGCTCATTCACTCTGTGAACATTTTTAAGTGCCTGCTATGTACCAGCATTGAAATAGAGGGAAATACAAGAATGATTGATGCAAGGATATGCCCTCAAGGAATTAGTTATAGATGGTCATTGCTATAATGTGAGAAGTCTTATGGTGAATATATGAACAGGGCACCTAACCTAACAGCGTGGTTGTTCTAGCTCTTATTTCCACAGTCAATGGACTACACTTGGTATTTTCTTTACTTATTTCTCCTAAAGTCCTCTTTCATTATATTGATCTTCTCCAGTTTGTTTTTTTCCTGGATGACTAAGCATTGGATATTAACATAGGATCTGTAGTAGCTCATTAGGCTTCCAGGAAGTCATTCAGAGAGCATGATGCAGTACATCAGACTTTGCGTTAACTCTGGCCTGGAACATTACCATCTCTCTAACTCAGTTCCAGAAAAAAGAACCACCTTCTGTGACCTCTTACCCCATGTTTGAGGCCATAAATGGGTAGTGGGGGCCCTGCCAAGTTGGGCCACTGTGGTTCATAGGGAGTGTCAGTGTCTCAGAAACATTATGCAGAATTACTGTGCCACCCAAGATGATTCATAAAATCTGTACTTCTTAAGAAGGAAATGTTAGAAATCTCAAGTAAAAGTTGTAATGTAGATATGAACTCTACTTCGCAGTTGACTGCCCAGAAGAGTCCTAGAGGATCCAAAAGAGAAATCTGGGGAACCTAACCCTCTGATTTTCCCAAGACAAGTATTAGGAAGCAGTAGGAGTACAAGTTTTTGATGATATTTTTAATCTAAGATGATGATAAAACATAAAGGATGTTTGCTATCTACTTGTATTTGGATGTACTTATATTTAGGGTTCTTCAGAGAGAGAGAGAGAGAGAGAGAGAGAGAGAGAGAGAGAGAGAGAGAGAGAGAGAGAGAGAGAGAGAGAGAGAGGGAGGGAGGGAGAGAGAGAGAGAGAGAGAGAGAGAGAGAGAGAGAGAGAAGATAGTAGTGGGGAGTTATCTAAGGAACTGGCTTATGTGATTTTGGGGGATGACAAGTCAAAAAAAATCTGCAGGATAGGCCAGAAGACTGGAAACTCCGGCAGGGTTTCTATGAAGCAGTATTCTTCTTCTAGAAGAAACTTCTATCTTTCCTGTGAAGGATCTCAGCTGATTGGATGAGACCCACTCAAAGTATGGAGATTAATGTGCTTTGCTAAAAGTCCATTGTAAATGTTAAGCACATTACAAAATACCTTCTTAGTAATATCTAGGCTAGTATTTAACCAAATAACTGGGCACATTGTCTAACCAAGTTGACACAGAAAATTAACCATCACACTACTTTTAACTAAAAGAAATAATCTGAATTCTTCATCATGTTGTTGAATGAGAATCTCAATGAAGGTAACTGTTATTTACAAAAATTCTCTAAACCTTGTATTCATCTGTGTATGCTTCCATTCTTAGGATTTCACATGGTAAGCAAGTTCATCTTTGGAAAAACTCATAGTTGACAAGCCCTTGCTTGAACTGATTTAGTTCCACTCCATATAAATGCCATATATTAAGTGCAGTTCTACTCTCTGGAAAAACACTGAAGCAGGACAAAGACCAATTTGTCTTAAATAATGTCCAAGGTGTGTTGTATGGATATTCATTTTGTGTGATACTCACTGTCGGGGAGGGGACTAAAGAAGGTCCTGCGGTCAAATAAGGTTGGGAAACATTGTTTATAAGCTCTTCCTTTGTAAGACTTATATGAGTCATATGAAGGTTTTGAGATTCTGCATCACAGAAACCAGATATATTAGCATTTCCCATACACCTAACCTTGGAAAATCCCCTTTCTGCTTTACAATACCATCCTACAGAATATAAACTAAAAAATTCTCTTTGACATTATCAATATCCAGCCTTTGGTTTAGATGGTCTGTTCTCCTGGTTGCTAAGCCTCATGGTTTTTGTATCGGAGCTCTTTTGTGGAACATACCACCCCAGTCTTTAGTGGCTTAAAATACTAGCTATTTATTATTTTTCCCAACTCTACAGTTCACTGGGTGATTCTGATGGTTTTATGTATCTGCAGAGATGAGTGGCTAGTCTTGGCTGGAATGACTCAGCTTTATTCTTTGTACGTCTCGTATCTTTCCAGCCATCTCTCCTGGGGTATTCTCATTGCAGTGGCAGAGGCTGAAAAGACAAAATGGAAGCATGTGAGCAAGCACTTTACCAAGTCTCTGCTTGTATCAGGTTTGCTAAAATTCTGTTGGCCAAAAAAGTCCCTTGGGAGAGTTCTGAGTGGTAGGATACTACAAAGTTATAGGGCAAAGAGCAGCAATATGGGGTAGCCATTAATTGAGGCCATTCGTTATATTCATCTAATGAAACTGTCAAATGAAAATCTGAGAAAGGGTGCCAAGAAAGCTGCATCAGAATTGACAGATGAGCATAGTAAAATTGCATTGAATCCTTTCAGAGATGCTCAGAGTGGGTTTGGGTATCCTCAGGTAATACTGATAAGGAGATGATAAACCAGGTGTGGAAATCCCCTAGTCTAGACCCCTCTTCTGTTTAACAATATTAATTAAGCTTTTATAATAATAAATGCCACAAGGGATATAGAAACAAGTCTAAGATGTTTATGCTTCTTCCCAATGAGCTTCATCTCAGGCAAATAGGAGTAATGTGTGATAAGTTATACAACAGCAGGCCAGCTTTCAATCCCATACCTGTCATGACTCTTCTCTGGCCTTAAACTGACATAATTCATTCATTGTGTGCTATACCCTCAATCAGGGGCAGCTGGAAGAGGTAGACTAAACCAAGAGTGTAAATTTAGCCAAACTTAAAAGATGCTGGGAATAGGTGATTTATTTCCAGAAGACCAAGGATGTCAGAGAGTCAATGGAGTTACTATTGTAAAGGATTTGACTATTAAGATGTGTTAGTACCAAGCATTATCTACAGACTGAATAAAATAATATCTTGCAAATATACATACAACTGTTTTTACCAAAGATAGTTATATACTCTTATGATTAGTAACATTTAGGCATTACTGAAATCATCATATCCAATTACTTTTGTGTATACATGTATTTTTATAAAATCTCGATCAGTAGAGAGTGAATATACAACTAATTAATAACTTGTGGAAGTTCATAATGTTTACATTCGAAAGTTGGAAGGTGTATCAGTCTGTTCTTGCTGCCCTAACAAAATGCCACAAATTTAGGTGGCTTAAGTAATAGATTTTTACCTTCTCACAGTTCTGGAGGCTGGAAGTCCTTTGTCAAGGTGCCAGCAGGGTTAGTGTCTGATGAGCGTCCTCTTCCTGGCTATCCATCTCATTGTGTCCTCATGTGCCCTATCTTGGCATGAGGGCAGAGAAAAGGCTCTGGTGACTGATCCTCCTTTCATGAGGACACCAGGCTATCAGATTAAGGCCCTACCTTCTGACCCCTTTCACTTGAGTTACCTCCTCAAAGGCCCTATCTCCACAGTAACATTGTGGGTTCAGGCTTCAACTCATGAATTTTGGGGGGTCATAACTTAGTCCGTAGCAGGAGCCATTGTATTAGACTGCTGGTGGATGTAATAAAATGCCCTCGCTCCTTGCTACTGACATTTGGAATCTCCTCCCTGACACAACTGGAGCTCAGAAGCTGCCCTACTTGGTCCTTCAGGATGGCGACTCTCCAACATTGTTTAACGACAGCCATACTAGGCAGCTGAAAAGACTCATTGGCCTTCCTGCTTCCTGTGCTCCGATTAGATTATGTAAAGCAATGGGGCCAAATATGTATGGGTTGTATGTTTACTTTAAAATCAAATGATAAGTTTATGTACAGATTTTTACACCTTAGAACCTTGCAACAGGAACTTAAATAATCAAATAATCTTATGTTCATTTTGATCATATGTTGCAGTTAAAAAAAAGGAAGCAAAATTTCATCACATTACGCCCTAGCCAGTTTGCTCAGTGGATAGAGTGTCAGCCTGTGGATCAGAGGGTCCCAGGTTTGATTCTGGACAAGGGCACTATGTTTGATTGCAGGCACTATGCCTGTTTTTATAAATAAAGGTTTATTAGAACTCAGCCATGCTGACTTGTTCACATAGGGTCTACAGCTACTTCTGGGTTACATTAGCACAGCTGAGTAGAGAACACATAGCCTACAAGGCCTAAATATTTGCCATCTGGCCTTTCACAGTAGGTTTTCTGACCTCCAGAGTAAAGATCCTTGCGTTTAAATGCTGACTTTAGTTTCCAGTTGTGTGATCTCAGGCAAGTTACCTAGCTTCTCTGTTCCTTACTTTCCTCATCTGTAAAACGAGGAAGTAATATTAATTGCCTCAAAGGAGGGTCAGAGCAAATGGCTGAGCATATAAAGATATCAGCCTGGATTAAAAAGAACACTAAAACAGTAGTTGTTAGTACTAACCCAACAACCATAACAAACTACATTTGTAATGAAAATGCTAAATTAAGAGCAATTTATAATTAAAAAGGGAAATTAATAGTAATTAAAAACCTGACCATCTCAAGTCAACTGTGATGAGGCTCCTCCCCAAGTGTCCTTTCTAAAAATGTGCAGGAATTCTATTTCTATGTGGGGCATACCCAGTGGGAGCTTCTGAACACCAGCAAGCATTGCCTGGCACTGAGCCATCTGACGATATAGACTAAGTTTTAATAAACTCTGGCAATATGCTAAGTTTAGTTTAATAATACCACAATTAGTAATTTACCAGTAAATAGCCTCTAGCCATTCATAAAAATATAAGTCAGTAGAATTCAATTGCGTTTTTGTTTCTGTTTCTAGCCTAATCAGATCATCTTTTGCAACCCCAACCCTGACCCTCTCCTGGTTGGACGGGCAGCCATCTAGTTCATAGCGCCAATGAAACCAAGTCATGGATTCAGTCCCTGGTTATATTGTCAACTTGATGCTCTCCTGTGGCCACCGGCTTTCCCTTTCACTATGGTCAGCTGTGGCAAATCTGCCCCTGGGGAAGATTGAGTAGCAGTTCGTGTGGCTGGGGAAACATAAATATCTTAGCCCCGGTGGAATATATCTCCCAATGAAGAGGGGTAGGCCAGTAGCCTCATGTTTTGTTAAAGGAAGTTCATAGTTAAAAAGAGAGAAGGGCATTGGAAGTTGCTCCCCATTTACTTCAGGGTCACTGGCAGTTTCTTCTACCAGAGGTTAGCTTTGCAATTGTGTGGGTCACGCCTGGAATAGCAGTCATGAAGAACAAACTGGGTGTTTAATTAAGAGTAAGAAGTGTGAATAGAAAGTTCCTTGTCTAATCTGTAGGTTGTTTGTATCCTTATCACTGTCAGAAGTCTCTTCACAAAATTTCGAAATGAAATGCAAATAATCATTAACCTGCTAGCATGACCAGAAAAGAGCCATTAAGGATGATTGCGAAGCTGCCGGCCAGCACTGTGGTTCTTCACCGCAGAAGACTCTAATTGTATTCTCTTTTATAGATATTCAACCGAGTTTGAAAAAATTTGCTATGAATGGTTTATGCACAAAATACTCTATACTAAAGTTCTGGTCTTCTCTTTCTTCTCTGTTGGCAGTCTCTCTGGTGTGTGAGAAGTTTGGCAGAGCCCCCTGTCTTTGTTCTTCCGCTTCTGTCTCTATTTCTTCATGTTCTGTGGCTACCTAGAGATCTCCTTTCTTTGCTCTCCACCTTCCCCCATTGATTTTCTCATTTTTCATTTCTGTCCTTGGAGATTATTAGAAAGCCCAGCCTAACTTCAGTAAAGAGAAAGTCAGCTGTCCACACCCAGCATTTTCCCTGGGTCAGAAATGACTAGATAATGTATTATTGAAAAGAAAGAAGGATATACAAGAATGTACTTGTGAATTTATAGTTCCTGTTCAGCTTTCTTATTTTTAAAAACAACACGTGTTTCCTGATTATGGAAAAAATACTTGTCCATTGTAAGAAGTTTGGCAAAATAACACTAATAAAGGAAACCATTTTTTAAAAATAACATAATCCTACACACTGGATAACCACTGTTAATATTTTGCCATATTTCTTTCCTGTCTTCTTCACCCTTATTTTAATTACACATATACCTGCATACATTTCTCTGTTAAAGTTACATTAAAATAATACCTCAAATTATACAGTGATTACTATATATTAGATCTATGCCAAGTATTTTATGTATATTATTTCATTTAATCTTCATTATAACACTATGCAGTATGACTTATATTCTCATTACATTAAAATAAAGAAATTAGGCCCAGAGAATGAAATTACTTGAGCAACATAAATAAGGATGAAGATTCAAGCAGATAGAAGCTCACAGTATTAACACTTTTCTATTCTGGTCACCAGTCTACTCCATTCCTACTAGATTTGATTATTTAATTTTTTAGTGATTAGAGGATTAATTTTTAGAAATTCAAGTTATTATCTTTGAAAAATAATATAATGTGTATCAGTGATGGTTAAAATAATGTAAATTTAAATTTCTTAACAGAGTACTTTTTGTCCTTTCATAAAATGGCTAGGGGAATTATTACCCACATGAAATGCCATAAACTGAACTCTATTCTTATTATTACCTCGTTTCTCATTCCTTCTTTTAAAAAAAAATATATTTTATTGATTTTTTTTTACAGAGAGGAAGGGAGAGGGATAGAGAGTTAGAAACATCGATGAGAGAGAAACATGGATCAGCTGCCTCCTGCACACCTCCTACTGGGAATGTGCCTGTAAACCAAGGTACATGCCCTTGACCAGAATCAAACCTGGGACCCTTGAATCTGCAGGACGATGCTCTATCCAGTGAGCCAAACCGGTCAGGGCTCTCATTCTTTCTTCACTCTTCTAAATGAACTAATGAATTTGTCAGGTAAGAAAGGGAAAAGGTCATCTAATTAACACATAAAGGATTCACACTCCACTTCTCCCTTCACTCAAGCCTTCCAAGTGACTATTACACACTCATAAATCCATTGCTTTCTCTCATTCCACTTTCCTACTATTTCCCCAATGGTTTTAATCATAAAATAGACAGGAGTTGAAGTTCTTAGCAACATCTAACAATATTATGATTTCCCTAATAATAGAGTCGATTCAATTTACATAAACATTTTATTTTTTGTTCTTAATGTTGCATTTTATCAGTTTATAATATGCATTTTCTTCTATTGATAATTTCCGTCTTCTAAAATAAATACTCTACTAGAGTAGAAATTCTACTTTATCTCCATCTAAAAATATTTGTATGTGAAAATGTTATCTGAAATCATTATACATCTGCACATTTATAATCTGCTTTGCCACATGATAGGTAGGTGACTTGTGCATTTTAAGGGCTGCATTATTCTTGATTCTTTAGATATATTTATACTGTTTGTGAGCATGTAAACTGTATTTTATAAATGAGCTTCAGGGGGCACTGCTGCAGAATTTCTTCAAACTGTTATTTAATTCCTGGATTTCCTGTGAAATGTCAACACTACTAAAGCAGAATAAGCATCCTAAACGGTATTCATGAGCTACCTGATTTGAAATGCTGAATAATAAGGTTAAATTAGAATAATACTATTTTATGTATTATACTAGGGGCCCGGTGCACAAAAATTTGTGCACTCGAGGTGGAGGGAGTCCCTCAGCCCGGCCTGTGCCCTCTCACAGTCTGGGACCCCTCAGTGGATGTCCTATGATGGCCCCAGTCTGCCAGGCGCCTTCTGAGTGTGTGTGTGTGTGTGTGTGTGTGGCCACTGGGGACCTGCCTCCAGCCGCATCTGAGGCTCGGAGCAGTCCTCCTGTGTGTGTCTACCTGCTGGGGGCCTGTCCCCAGGCACACCGTGGAGGCTTGGAGCAGGCACCCCCTCTATGATGATCTCTCAGACTCTTGCCCTCCCCAGCATGTTGTTCTCTTTTTTGAGCATGGCCAGGGCTGCGGGCGGCCTGCCTCCCAAGCTTGCCTACTGCCCATCTTCTTCCAGCCACCAGAAAGCAGGGAAAACCCCGCCTCGTGGTCAGGCCAGCCTTTTCCTGCTCCCTGATCCTCGGAAGGGACCTGGGAAGCCGCCAAGCAGGCCGCCAACTCTTTCCCACTCACCCGTCCCCTGCTGCCTTCCTTTCCCACT
>PVJC01021565.1:0-28120 GCA_004026665.1 Murina feae
GCCTGCACTCACTAGCCCTCCCACCCCCCCATTGCACGAACAGGCTGAAAATGGCCCTCAGCCCCTCACTCAGGCTGGCCAGGCTTGCCAAGCATGTGGATATCCCCCTTGAGGTGTCCCAGACTGCAAGAGGGCACAGGCCGGGCTGAGATACCCCCACCCTCCAAGTGCACAAATTTTTGTGCACCGGGCCCCTAGTGTATAATAAAACTGTGTTGAATATCCTTTTGGTGAAACACTTTTATCTATTTTGAATGACTCAGAATAAATTCCAAGCATGTACAAATGTTCAAGTGTACATGTTTAAAACTACCTATTGACACTTGATTATTATAAATAAATCAAATGTCATCTTATTAAGCAGTCTAAGATAATTAAGATAAGGAATAAAGCAAAACCAACTGAAGAAAATGAAAAATAGCAACATATTCCTAAAATTATTATCCAGGAAAAAATAAAATAAGCCAACTCAGTCATTTTGGTCATGTCAATTTAATTATACTCCAGGAGGGCCAAAATTTTTGATAGTTTTGTTCACTGCTTAATTCCTGTGCCCAGAAAAATACCTGCCATATATTAATACTAAGAGAATCATTTGTTGAGTGAGTGAACTAGGAAAATATAATAAAACTAGAGGCCTGGTGCACAAAAATTTGTGCACTCATGAGGGTTCCCTCAGCCTGGCCTGTGCCCTCCTGCAGTCTGGGGCCTCCCAGGGAATCAGGCGTAAACTGGCAGTCAGACATCCCTCTGGCAGCCCAGGAGCCCTTGGGTGATGTCTACTTGCCAGCGAGGAGCAGGCTGAAGCTGCAGTTGGACATCCTTAGTGCTGCTGAGGAGGCAGGAGAGACTCTCACTGCCACCGCTGTACTGGCAGCCGTCAGCCTGGCTTGTGGCTGAGCAGAGCTATCCCTGGGGGAGTGCACTGACCACCAGGAGGCAGCTCCTGCTTTGAGCGTCTGTTCCCTGGTGGTCAGTGTATGTCATAGTGACCAGTCATTCCCAGTCATTCTGCTGTTAAGGTCCATTTGCATATTACCCTTTTATTATATAGGATAGAGGTCTGGTGGACAGGTGGGTGCTGGCTGGTTTACCTTGAAGGGTGTCCCATATCATGGTGGGGGTCCTGCTGGGGTGCCTAGCCAGCCTGGGTGAGGGGCTGAGGGCCGTTTGCAGGCTGACCATAGCCCCTTCAGGGTAGGGGGTCCCTTCTGGGGTGCCTTGCCAGCCTGGATGAGGGGCTGATGGTTGTTTGCAGGCTGGCCAAGCTCCTGAGCGGGGACCCTCACCCCATGAATGTGTGGCCATCCTGGGTGAGGGGCTGATGGCTATTTGCAGGCTGGCCAAGCCCCCTAGCAACCCAAGCTCCCAGCAAGGCTGGCTGGAAACAGGTATTGGGGCTTTATTTATCATCTATAATTGAAACTTTGTTGCCTTGAGCAGAGGCTACAGCTGGCCAGGGACAACCAAGCCTCCTGCTTGCTCCAGCTCTGTGGCTGCCTGCAGCCATCTTGGTTGGGTTAATTTGCATATAATTAACCCAACTAGCCAATCAGTCACTCTGATTGGCTAGTGGGCATAGCTTGGGGTGTAGCAGAGTGACACCAATTTGCATGTTTCTCTTTTATTAGATTAGATGTGACTTCTATACATTTTATAAGCCCTTTGACAGAATAAATCTAAATAATCAAAATGCATGTATTCACTACCTTTCGTGTTTGGAGCCTACAGAGATCTGCCTCTAGTTTACATGTGAGGAAACCTGGGCTGGTATGTTTTGGCCTTTTTGGTTTTTCTTGCTCTACTAGTCCAGCAAAATTAAGAACTGAACTGATCCACACAAATAAGAAATCAGTCTCAAATCTACTTTAGTTATCTTGCTAGCTAAAGATAGCTAAAATTGAGGCCTATATGATTTTTGAAACGAGTTTAAAGAAACTCATTGAAGTTCTTTATGTGTAATATCACACTTGGGCCTAGTTGTTGTACACTCTGGGTTATTTTTCCAATTTAACTGCATTTTCATTTAGTTTCTCCATCTAGTAGCCTCTGTGCTGCTTATGTTTTCTGATTAGGTTGGCTGAAGATAATCTATAATGATAAAAGCATAATATGCTAATTAGACCAAACAGCCGAATGACCTTCCTGACAAAGCCGAGGCTGAGGGCCGAGTCCATTGCACAAATTTCATGCACTGGGCCTCTATTTTTTAATAATATCTCCCCTGTCTCAACTGAAAAGGAATGTTGACCCCTTAGAAAGTGCCTTTCGAAGTTTGTTGAGCTATGTTCTCAGCCCTACAGAAGACAATCTCTGCTAAGTTTCACGAAGGCTCATCTTATATGTAATTAACCAGGCTCAGCAACCATATTCAGTTTCTCTGCAGACTTCTGTTTGTCCTCCATCAATATAGCTCTGGTAACTGCCCCCTAAATGCCAACTCCTCCAGCCTTTATAATTTCTGTCGCTCCTCTCAGAGTGAATCCACCTCCCTGAGACAAAATAGAGAAGTAGCCTGCAGGCAGAAATCCAGGGCTCTCTTGACGTCACCTTGCATGTTTTTCTTCCCTGGAGAATCCCAGTCCTGCACTGCCTGTTTTTCAGTACCTGAAACAGTTACTTTATACATTTTGTCCAGTTTTATTGTTATTTTACAGAAGGAGAGGCAAGTATACTTGTACCAGCTGCTCTACCAAATCCTGAAGCAGAAGTTCTATTTACTTTTTATTATGCTCTCTTCACCATATTCTTGTTTTTCCTGTCCTGACTTTTGCACAACTGAACAAATTAATTTTATTTTTTTACTGTGTGACTTTGTAATGTATATTCAACTTCTACTTGACTAGTGGTTATTTTTAAAAAACAATTTTTGACTAACATTTGAACCTTTTTTCCCCCTAACAAGTTCAATAATTAAAAAGTGTCTGTAAGATTACTCTCTTTGAGGACTTGGTCATGAAAATTGGGGCATAAATGTTAGATAAGAAGCATCTCAGTTATCATAATTTACTGTGTTATTATTTATACCCAGAAAGTCTAAAATAATGAACTGAAATTTATTGCATCTACTAAGACAATTCATTAATTTAGCCACAAAATCAGGAGTCTTCTGTACACTATTGGCACCTGGCAGAGGAGCCACAGCAGCCCGAGGCACAGTTCCTTGGTTCCCCTCAATTCTAGCTAACGCAGGAGGGAAAACTGAAGTTCTCCAACAGGCACTGAAACTGCACCAGGACGAATACACTGAGGTTAGGATGATAGCCCATATATCTCAGAGATGAACAAAGGGGAACTGATCTGTGTAGAATAAAATAACAGGCTACCATTTTTGTGGGATATAGACTACACTTTTATTTTTTCCTTAGGAGCATCCTTTCTCCAGTATTATACAGTCTCTGAATTTCACCTCTTCCTTTGATGTGTGTGCGTGTGTGTGCGTGTCTGAGTGTGCATGTGTGTGTGTTTAAAGAATTAGTTCCCTGTTGATAGTGAAATCTTGGAAGTTGCTAAGCCTTGGAGACGTAAAGCTCACCCTAGATTGTTCCACTGTCTGTGTGTATAAGCTACCAGCTTCCTTCAAGGTGTAATTTCAAACTGATTAACTAAGTCTTTGGGCAAAGTGTCATAGTAAATGATGTCCTATGGATCATATTACAAGAGAAGGGAGATGGAGCCTTAAAAGAAATCTGTGGACAAGAAAGGTGATGTTTTTCTAAAGAATCGTGACTACTAGCTTTGTGAGGGCATAAAAGAACAGACACTCTTTGAAGAGAAGGAAAAAAGGGTTGGAACTACAAAGAGATGATCTGTGAGAAAAAAACCAAAAAACAACTTTTTCCCCCCATGGGCTATGGGAGTGCTTTACCACATGATTTTAATTTTTCTCCAGTGTTCTAATTTCTTTAATTTATCCTCCTCCTTTCTGGCATACTTCTGTAGCTGTGTGTCAGCATTGTGGACAGTTACATAATGGAGAGTTAAGGAAAGTGCAGTGTTGCCCTGGTTGTGGCATTAACACTGCATCAAAGACAGCAGTCTCAGTGAATCAGGGGAAGCTCAGAAGAACAGAGTCCTCAGACAATGACTTGGGAGAGGACATAAGATGACTCCCATTTGCCAAATGCACCAGACAGGTGACACCTGGAGCAGGGAAGATGAACATTGGCTTACATAACAGTTAAATAAATTTTTGAGTCTTGGCTGGTGTAGCTCAGGTGATTGAGTGTTATCTGTGCACATAACGGTTGCCAATTCCCAGTCAGGGCACGTGCCCAGGTTGTGGTTCAGTCCTGCTCCCCTGTGTGCTGGAGGCAACCAATCAATGTTTCTCTCCCACATTGATGTTTTCTCTCTCTCTTCCTTCTTCTCTCTCTGAAGTCAATAAATAAATAATTTTTGTATCTCTTCTTTAATTTTAACATCTGAATGCTGTGATATGCATATGTAACAACATAAACAAAAATAATAATAGATAACAGTTATTTTTATAAAATATTTTATTGATTTTTTACAGAGAGGAAGAGAGAGGGATAGAGAGTTAGAAACATCAATGAGAGAGAAACATTGATCAGCTGCCTTCTGCACACCTCCTACTGGGGCTGTGCCCACAACCAAGGTACATGCCTTTGACTGGAATCGAATCTGGGACCTTTGAGTCCGCAGGCCGATGCTCTATCCACTGAGCCAAACCTGTCAGGGCTTGGCAAAAGTTATTGAATACGTGCTCTTCCTATACTTTATGCTATGTATGAGTTATATCATTCAATCCTCAAAATTGGCCTATGAGGAAGATACTACTATTTTCTTCATTTTACAGAAGGGGAAATAGAGTTTTGGAGAGATTAATTAACTTGGTTATGCTCACAAATCTAGTAAGTGAAGTATCTGATAGTGTTCAAATTCAGCCACCTGATTTTAGATCCTACATTCTTAAATGCTCTAAACAAGCCAAATATATTGAACACCAATATGTAGAATAAACAATACAGCCTATAGGACAGCTGCAGTATGGACATTATTACTTCCAGAAGTGACCAAGCATACTAGAATTTTACATCCCCAGGAAGTAAGTAGAGGGGGGGTTCTTTGGAGGCAAGGTGAGCTGGGCATCCTGCTTTCTGTCTCTAAACCAATAGGAGTTTCTTCCTTCCAGTTAAAATTATTGAGCTAGCCAAGGCCATCGCTGAGTATAATGTACCAAGCATGGGAGGTCTATGAAATAAATACCAGTTGCACCAGGATCAAGACCATCCAATGTTTTTTGGTCCTAGACAACTCAAGGAAAGATATCTCCTAAAGATGTTTTCAAAGTACACAGCATTTTATTTTTAAAAATTAAGAAATGTTGCACATTAAAATGTTTGTGCCAGGTGACTTTAAAGTCTTCTTCCACCTCCTGCCCCTAAATATGGTCACATGACAACTTTCTTGACCAAATACTTAGTCTGGAGTCTCCAAGGCTAAGTGTTTATTCAAAGAAGTTGTCACGTGACCATACTTAGGGGCAGGAGGTGGAGGAAGAAAGCAGGGGTCCCTGATACACTTGGTAACTATAGTTACAGTTGTCTCATTTTTTCATGGAATGTAAAATAATATATCATCATATCACAGTCATTTTGAAAGCCTTAATGAGATAAACACTCATTTTTCCAGGCAATGTTCTTGTTGTTGAGTGTTAGTCATCATTTTCTTCTCTTAATGACAAAAGTGATGTATAGCTGCAAAGCAGAGGCAAGATGTAAATGCTAATGCCCTTTAACTTAGAGAACAAATCTATGAATTATAAAAGGTATTTTCTAAGAAAATGTTTTTCTTCTCTTCACTAAAATAAAAGAACTAATTTATTTAATTAATGATTATTCCCAAAGCTACTTCCAGATAATGATGACATTAAATTTTAATTGACTAATCCATACAAACTTGGCAAAATATTAGTATAAAATGATATAAAAATATTCACCTAAAATTAAAACATTCCTCCCAGCTTGCAGGAACAATTGTAACAAATGCAAGAGTCGGGAAATTAACTTATAGCTCAGCGATGTGAATCACGTCCTCACTACTCTAATGGCGCTTGTGGGAAGGGGCGCTGCTCGACCTGTGGAGAAGGAAAGAGGTTAACGATACTCATCTCCCCAGTTATTGATGAGAAAGCATTGATGAGGAGATCACAAATTTTACTCTCCTCCTTATACTAAAAGGCATATGTTTAGTAAAATAGAAACCCCTTAGTAAATATCCTCTAAAACAGGTTTGCTAATCTTTGCTATTATGTCCAAGGTGTGGCATTTGCCCCAAGGAAATAGAGTGGTTGATATGCCACATAGAACTCTTTCCCAGAGTATTTCTACACCATTGCTAGGGTGTGTGACTCCAACTCAGCCTGGGCTGGGAAGTAGACTTGTGTGAATCCCGGAAGCCATCCTCTCTTTTGATTGTGGTGAACACGATGGATATGGAAAAAACACACTGACAAAAACACAGGAATTATTTGAGTGCACATTTTTTACTATGTAAGCAAAATTTTGTTATTCTGTCACCTTCAGAATGGACTTCCTAACGAATGCTGAGCCTTACTACACTTTTAGTAGTGTTCCCCCTACCCCCACTATAAACACTAGAGAAACTGTTTGAGTTTAGCAACATCATTGGAAAAAAATTAGTTTTGATGAGTTGATCAATCATTCCTTCAAATTTCTTTCCTTATATAGAAAAGATTCTCTTCTGTATTTGCCTTGATTATATTTAAATACATTTATTTGGCTTTATTTCCTTGGTAGAGGAACTGATAATAGAGATGGAAGAAAGTGGAACTGATTTTGGAACTTTAAAATAGAACCAAATCATGGTTCTCAATTATGCTAGGCTCAATGCCATTTTTAGGAAAAATATTTTGCAATATCATTTTTACTACCCTTACTTGATATTATATAATTAAAAACAATAACTACCCTTTGAGAAGTGTGGAGGGACTTGGTTAATATTATGCTAGTCAAAATAAGCCAATCAGATAAAGAGAAGTATCACAAGATCTCACTTATATGTGGAATCTGATGAACAAAATAGATCCTGGGACATTGAAGGATGAAACAGACTGATAAATTTCAGAGAGAAGGGGGTAGGGGTGGGAAGAGATTAACCAGAGAACTTATACTCATATATGCATAGCCCACAGACAGAAAATAGTGTGGTGAAAGTCTGAGGAAGGGGCAGGAGTGGGGCAGAGGGTCATTGGGGAAAAATCGGGATATCTGTAATAACCTCAACAATAAAGATAAAATTTAAAAAATAATAATCAATAAAATATTTTAACTAAAACATGAATGAAAAATAAAATAAAAGTGATTTATAATAATATCTATTTCAATAAGTAAACAGTCATGGATGGCTATATTGAAAGATATAACAAATAATTAATTTGCTTTTATTTATGTAGAATTACTACAGATACAGACTGATGTACATCATATTAGTGACTCAGCCCCAACAAACAACATTGCTGTCTAAGATGTCTTGTGAAATGAACAACAACTCTGGTGAAATTCCTGAACAAACCAAACAAAACAGCCCCTTAATTTGCATGGTAGCAGCATTCCTGAAAAATGTGATATGTTTAAAATGGTGTAAAAATATTTCATATATTTTTGTCATAAGGAGATGAGGTCTAAGCGTAGGAACTTATAAACAAGGTTTTCTCCTATGGGAGGGATGTCAGACAATTCTTCATGTCAGATTGTCCATTGCATTGCGTTCTTGGTTCACTCACCCCCACTAAACTCAATAGCACTTCACAATCATTAACCACCCCTCCCCCCCCCCATACACACACAACATTTCAAACTGGCCCCATGGCTAGGGGACAATACCTACTTGTTGGGAGCTACTGGTCCCAGTGAAGATCAGGGGGCTCTGTAACGATGATGGAGCATGAGGCCCACTTATGTGTCATTTTACTTAAGTTGCCATCAGTGCTCTTCCTTATTTTTACTTTAACGCTTACCTTCTCAGTTTCCTATGAGCTTTTTTAGATTAAGAATAATAATTGAGAAATAACCTTTAGTTTCTTCCAGTTTCATTGTGTCAGGATCTTCAAGGGTGAAAACCCTACAAAATGGCACACTTATGGAGTTTAAAATAGTATTTTTCCTTGGGTGCAAATTAGTCTGAGAAGGTTATGTCTAGATAAATAGCTGGGGTTGGGGGGTGAAGCCCGCAGGGACCCATTCCGATTGGTATTCCACCAGGCCTGATGACCAGAGAGAACTGGCTGGAAAATCCAAGTCACAGGCATAAGCCAGGAGCCAAAGAGATCATATATAAATGTCATATCCAAAGTCACAAGAACAAGCTTAAAAAGATGAGAGCAAGGCCAAGCATCAGGATAAAACGAACTGGATTAGGACAGGAGACCAGAACCAAGTGAGGAGGGCCGTAAACAGGTGCTGGTATGTGCAGCGTGTCTTCACGGGCCAGCAGATATGGAGCTCACGTGGGTCAAGCTATTAAAAAAACAGAGTTGAAATAGGCATTAGCACATACGTGATTTCTAAAGATGCAGCATATCAGAGCAGGTCTGTTGACTATACATTTAAACAAATTGCTAAATTATTATTTATACAGGTGACCTTTCAATATTTTATTTGAAAATACTTATATTGTCTTATTTTGCTAGATGGTGAACTGCTTGAAGGCAGTGTTGGTTCATATTCATCTCTCTCTCTCCCTCTCTCTCTCTCTCTTTCTGTAACATATTATATAGTAAATATATATCCCACATTCAAAGACTGTTAAATCAAATTGTTTACCAATTTCTTCAGAAAAAAATCACTTTTACTATCGTGGTAAACAACCTGTTTCCCTATTTATAATGGTCTGGCCCTCTAGCAACTTCAGCGCGAAATTATAGCTAGCTAGAGGCCCATTGCAGGAAGATTCCTGCAAGAATAGGGCTCCCTCAGCCTATTACTGCAAGGATAGGGCTTCCTGAGCTGGAGCGAAGCAGAGAAGGGAGCAAAGCCCACCGAGGCAGGCTTCACTTCCTTCTCTGCTGCTTCACTTCCTTCTCTGCTGCCTCAGCTCCCTCCCTTCTCTGCCATTTGGCTCCCTTCTGCAGCACTTTGCTTCCTTCTAGGATGTCTTCAGTCTTTGCTCCGTGCCTGTGTATACAAATTAACTGCCATCTTGGCTGGGTTAATTTTCATATAGTCACTCTGATTGGCTGGTGGGCATGGCTTGGCTGGTGGGTGTGGCTTAGATGTCTCAGAGTGATGGTTAATTTGCATATTACTCTTTTATTAGATTAGATTTGCCTACAAACATCAGGTGATCATAATAATCTGGTCACTCAGTGTACATACAGCTGGAGAGCTCTCTTAGTCTTGATCTTTGTATACACCTCATCTCTCCATCTGGTGAATCTCGCCAAGACTGAAGAGAGGAAAGAGAAGTTAAGATGATAAAATGAGACCTTTTGGAAAAGATGAAAGGATCTTTCAGGAAAACTGAGAACCATTTTCGATGGTAACCCTCATTTTTCTGGTAAAATAAGGAGAATCTTGGTGTTTTGTCATTATTCATAAAGAATAGAAAGAAGAGTGAATGAATATTAATTGTAGCACTGAAATAAGTCAGAAATTCCAGTCAATTAGAAAATATTAAGGATTTATTGGGAAATGAAAGAACTTTGGAGTTTTTCTTTCTGGATTAAGACAGGGAAATGTCCTCATTTGTTTGCTGTGGTCTGGGATAGGTTAACCAAGGCACAGAAGTGGAGTCAACTGTTAAATGTTAGAAACTCTCTGTCATTCTTAGAATGGCCTCTGGAGGTCAGGATTGAGGCACTGTGCAGAGCTAAGCTTCCTCCACTATCTGTGATTAAAATGATGCTGAATACTGATACTCCTGGTTCTCCGTCTGGTGTCATTTATAAGTCTAAGTTTATTTACTCACAAAATAGAATTTAACTAACAAGATAAAATTCGATGTTCTCTGGTTTGGATATTTGAATATATATTTAGTTTATACATTTAAGTAATAGTCTATATTAATTTCTGTTAAAATAGAGAAGTTAAGGCTCTATAACATTTAAAAACCTGTTGAGATCTTGAAATGTGTAGGGATTTGTAAAATAATACGTGTTAAGAATGACAGTACCCAAACTTTAAAATAATTGAATCATTTTAAGTCTTCTCACATTCCTAAAATTTTGTATTGTAATCATTTTCTTAATTCAAAAACTCTCCAAAACATTTTAAAAATCATTTGGAACAAGACAGAATAATTTACCATTATTATTGTGCTTCTGTGTTTTATCAAAAGTTCAGAGGATGACAGGCAGCCAAAAAAATATCCCCCCTCTGCCCCCCCCAGCTCCTCCTGGGCATTCTCCATCCAGAACTCAATGACTGTAAAGGCCAGCATCCAGGAAAGGGAAAATCAGAGGAAGTTTCCATCTAAAAAGCTCTTCTCCAATTTTTGAAGCTACAATCTTTCCTATTTCCTAATTATTTACTGCTTAAACTTTTTATTTGTTTATTTTCAAACAACACTCCCAGATACCCTTGAATATTTTGGGAAAATAGTAAGGGTGGTCTTATCTATTTAACATCTTGTTAACATAAAAACAAACAAATATTCAAACATGTAAATAATTTTTGTGAGTTTATTTGAGCCAAACTGTCGATAATTGCTGGGAAGCAGAATCTCAAAGGATTGGGATAATGCTCCAGAGAATGGAAGTTTTTCACCTTATTTTATACATTTCAATCAAAGGAGGGTATCGAACAGAGCAGAACATCCAACCTGAGAGAGAAGGCGGGTGTGGGGTTGGGGGAGTTGTGTGGGGGGTGTGGAAGAGTGAGAGATCAACCAAAGGACTTGTATGCATATAAGCATAACCCATGGACACAGACAGTAGAGGGGTTAGGGCAAGTGCTGTGGGGGTATGAGGTCAATGGGGGAAAAAGGAGACATGTGTAATACTTTAAACAATAAAGAATTAAATAAATAAAATTGGAAAAAGGAGGGGACATAAAGTGGGTTAAATGAAATCCATTGGTGTTAGATTAGGGAAGCAGGAGAAAGCAAAGCAGGGGGTCGAGGGGCAAGGGAACCTCTTGGATTGGATAAAAAGTAAAATGATAGACACATTTTTCTTTTATTTATAGGTGGGTATAGGATAGTTAACAATCAATAATTAACAGGATAACAATAACAATGAAGGAATTTGTGATCTCTGTCCTGGTGCCCAGGCACATTTGGTTGTGCTCTGAGGGGTCCAGTAAAAGGGACGCTACAAGTTACCCTGACATTTCACAGGTTGTTATCTTAGATGCAAAAAGATAATAGGCTCAGTATAAACCCACTATAAACCTTTTTAATTGAAGGTTTTTAATTTCAGACTATCCTTTGTGGTTACTTGAGGTCTCTTGAGTTTGCAAGGCTGCCACTCAGGCCTTCCCTGAGTTAGTCAGATTAGCGTGCGGCCCTTTTTTTGTCCACAATTTAAATGTAATTGCTATTTTAATTATAATATACTAGAAGCCAGGTGCACAAAATTCCTGCACTTGGGGGGTGGGGGTCCCTCAGCCCAGCCTTTGCCCTTTCACAGTCTGGGAGCCCTTGGGAGATGTCCAATTGTTGGCTTAGGGAGCAGGGACTAAGCCATCAGTCAGACATCCTTAGCACTGCCACTGAGGCAGGAGAGGCTCCTGCCACCACCATGCTCTCACCAGCTATGAGCCCAAGTCAGGGTTTCTGGCTGAGTGGAGCTCCTCCTGTGGGAGTGCACTGACTACCAGGGGGCAGCTCCTGTGTTGAGTGTCTGTTCTCTGGTGGTCAGTGCACATCATAGCAACCAGTTGTTCTGCCATTTGGTTGATTTGCACATTAGCCTTTTATTATATAGGATTTTTTATTTCTAGAAGTTCCACTTTCCTCTTTTCTTTTTTCTAATTTTATATATATTTTTATTTATGTCAGAGAGAAAGGGAGAGGGAAAGAGAGATAGAAGTATCAATGATGAGAGAGAATCATTGATTGGCTGCCTCTTGAATGCTCCCCACTGGGGATCAAGTCAGCAACCCAGGCATATGCCTTTGACTGGAATCAAACCCAGGACCCTTCAGGCCAACAATCTATCCACTGAGCCAAACCAGCTGAGGCACACTTTGTTCTTTTCTGTATCTTCTATTTATTTCCTTATTATGTTCATGCTTTCCTTTAAGTTCCTCAATATATTTATAATAACTGTCTAAAATTATTGTCTGCTTTCAATCATTATTGTTTTTTATAGTCTATTTATATTTCCTGATTTTGATTCCCACTTTTCTGCTTCTCCCCAGTAATTGATAAGTGTCTAAAGTTTTTGTTCTTCTTTTAAAGAACAGCTTTACTTGGAAGATAGTTAAATTGCCTGCAGATCAGTTTTCAAGACTTAAATTTAAGCTCTGTTGGTATGAACTTATGGTGGCCTTTAATCTAGGGCTATTCAGTCTTAATATCAAGGCATGGCCCTTCTGGGGTCTCTATTAACTGTACCAAATGTTCAAAAAGGATCAGAACTCTGCCATCTCTCAATTCTTTGTTAGTGCTGGGACTTGTTTAGCCTATAGCTTCCTGGTAGTTTGTTCTGTTCTCAGTGATTGTTCTTTGACCAACCACTTGAAATCTCATTCTAAGTATGCAGGGCTCAGTGTTCAGCTAGAGACTCAATGAGTCCCCATGCAGATGTTTGGGGCCCTTTATCTGGGCAATGCCCTTCTCTCTGATACACTGGCCCACAAAGTCCAGCCACTGCAGCCTCCCTGATTCCTGATCTGTTTCCCCAACTCAGCGAGACCACCATGCTCTGTTTAGTATCCCGTTCCATGTACTACGCATGATCCAGAAAGTTTCTGCAGGCAGAAAATCAGGGACATACATGTGAGGGGTCTCTTCCTTTGTTTCCCTCCTCTCAGTGATCAAAATTCTGCATTGCCAGTTGTCCAGGGTTTGCATACAGGTGTTTCATAGACTTTGTCCAATTCTTTCTTTATTTACAACTAGAGGATCAGTGCATGAAATTCGTGCAAGGGTGTGGGGGTGTCCCTCAGCCAAGCCTACACTCTCTCCAATCTGGGACCCCTCAGGGGATGTCCCACAGGGATTGGACCTAAACTGGCAGTCAAACCTCCCTCTCACAGTCCGGGACTGCTGGCTCCCAATTGCTCACCTGCCTACCTGCCTGATTGCCCCTAACCACTTCTGCCTGCCAGCCTGATCGATGCCTAACTGCTCCCATGCCAGTCCGATTGCCCCCACCTGCACTTCCCTGATGGCCTGGTAGCCCTAACTGCCCTCCCCTGTCAGCCCAGTCACTCCTAACTGCCCTCTTCTGAAGTCCTGGTTCCCCCCAACTGCCCTCCCTCCCCTGCAGGCCTGGTTGCCCCCAACTTCCCTCCCCTGCTGGCCATCTTGTGACCACATGGGGGCAGCCATCTTGTGTGAGGGCATGATGGTCAATTTGCATAATACCTCTTTATTATATAAAATGAAGAAAGACACCCGGGATCTGGGTTTCCCTCCTTCAGCTGCTGGCAGGCACCCGGGCTTTCCTTGCAGCCCTGGCTTTGTCAGGAAGGATGTCCAGTATAATTAGCATATTATGCTTTTATTATTATAGATACTAGAGGCCTGGTGCATGAAATTCTTGCATGGGTAAGGTCCCTAGGCCTGGCCATCAATCAGGGCTGATCTGTGGGGCAACCAGCAGGGCAATTGGGGGGGGGGAACCTCCTCTGGCACCTGCCGTGGCTGACCTGGGGCCTGTAGGCTGAGGGAAGCTCCTGCATTGAGCATCTGCCCTCTGGTGGTCAATGTGCATCATAGTGACCAGTCGTTCCGCTGGTAGTTCCACCATTCTGTCCATTTGCATATTATGCAAATTGTCCTGAGCCATCTGCTCTCTCTGCATTTCTCTGCTATATATTTGATGAACTAAATGGGTTAATTAAATTGGATTTGTGGAATAATAGTAGACAAACCTGTTTCCCAAAGAAAACAGTCTATGATGCCATGTCAGAGATAACTAGTAGTTAATTACTTAAAGATATTAAAAGTAATTTTGAAAACTGTTATTTCTCATGTTATTTTCACATATGGTAGAATACATTCTAGATGAGAGTCATTTTTCACTTAATGTTTATCTATTATGGAAAAAGACTATTTATATTTACAATTTGGAACTATTTAAAATGAAGAAATCTATGTTCTTCACTTTGCCTTAGGATAGTAACTCTTCAGAGACTTTAAAAAAAATCTAAGAGTAAAGAAAGAGTACATGTCAACCTGGTTTTTGACTACCTTTGCTGTGGGCTATTCCTTTATCTTGTTAGCTGGGATGGTTTAGTTCCTTTCTATGTTTTTGTAGTTGTGAGTAAGCAAGTTATGAATTGAGCTCCAGTCTGAGTTTTGTCACCTCTAATGCCCTAAATGTTTGTATTGTGGCAACTGATAATATCTCTTCATCCCACATATAGTTCTTACTGTTCCAGAAATGGAAGCCCCATCATGTTTTTTTAGTTATTCTCTTTTATTTACTGACTAGAGGCCTGGTGCACAAAAGTTGTGCACTTGGGGCAGGGGTCCTTCAGCCTGGCCTGCACCCTCTTGCATTCCGGGAGCCCTTGGGAATGCCTAAGCCACAGTTGGACATCCTTAGTGCTGCCATGGAGGTAGGAGAGACTCCCACCACCACCACTACGCTTGCCAGCTGTGAGCCTGGCTTCTGACTGAGTAGTGCTCCCCCTGTGGGAGCACAATGACCACCAGGGGGCAGCTCCTGGGTTAAGCGTCTGCCCCCTGGTGGTCAGTGCGTGTCATATTGACTGGTCGTTCAGCCATAGGGCCAAAACTGGCTCTCTGACATCCTCTGAGGGGTCCTAAATTGTAAGAGTTCACAGGCCAGGCCGAGGGACCCCACTGGTGCATGATCAGGGCCAGGAAAGGACATGGGAGGTTGGCCAACCAGGGAGGGACCACAGGAGGGCTCCAGGGCATGGCTGGTCTGTCTCACTCAGTCCTGATCGGCCGGATCCCAGCAGCAAGTTAAACTACTGGTTGGAGCATCTGTCCCCTGGTGGTCAGTGCACATCATAGCAAGCAGTTGAGCAGCCTTAGCATATCATTAGCATATTATGCTTTGACTGGTTGAATGGCTGACTAGATGGCAGGACACTTAGCGTATTAGGCTTTTATTATATAGGATTTGTTTCAGGGCATTGTTCACTTTTGAAACTATGCTTGACACATATTACTCAAATTAACTGGACTACAAATGTGCTTCCTAACACATGCATATAAATATGCAAGTGATTTATGCTTCCCAAAGTGAGACCAGTACAGTAGAAATTAGTCCTAAGCATGATGTGAAAAGGATGAAAGTAATGATGCTTCATCTTAACAATGAACACTAGCTGTGGTAATGAGGAAAGTGCCATGCAAAAGGGAGAGTCGCTGGTCAGAGCCTGCGTTTCAGGGTGTCTCCACCTTTTTTTGTTTTGTAAATCCTCACCGAAGGATATTTTTTCCATTGATTTTTAGCCAGAGTGGAAGAGAGGGGGAGAGACACACAGAAAGCAACATGGGTGTGAAAGAGACACATTGATTGGTTGCCTTATGCATGTACTCAGATTTGGGGTAGAGATGGAGCCTGCAACTGAGGTAGGTGCCCTTGACTGGAATCCAACCCAGGATTTTTCAGTCTTCAGATGACACTCTAACCACTGAGCAAACTGGCTAGGTAGGATGTCTCCATCTCGCTTGGGGATATCACATATCCTTCAATTTGCAGATACTGAAAACAAATTTCCTCATTTTAGTTAGGGTAAATAAGTTATGGAATATTGAATTATCCTGAAAGAATTTATTTATAAACAATAATATTAATTTGTTAATTTATAACCAAAAATAACTAAGAAGTAGACTAGCATCCCATGGAGCTGGTCAGTAAATTGTGTTTCCTATTGGAGTTTATTTACAAAATCAAATCAATATTACAAGGCTATTTGGTAACTCTAATGTTCTAGAGTGGGAAGTCATGCAATCTCCTGGGTCTAATAAAATCATAGTGAAAATTATAGGACTTTATTTCTAAATGAGAATTAACCAGTCCCTTAGACAGTGGTGGAGACACATGGTAAATTTTTACTATGTAATCTTTGTATTTAGAATGACTTAGTCACCATAAACTTTAGTCTTTATGGTATGTACTTTCTCATAGAAGATGTATTATTTTTCCCAGATTATAGTTCTCCCAACATAATTATATTTCAAAATGCTTTATTTTATACAGCAAAAGGAGTCGCTTGTTGAGATTTAGGAAATAGAATTGCTGGAGCAATCTTTTCCTTGGAGAGTTATTTCTTAAGAGAATGTCAAAGCCAATGATGCTTATGCGGTTACAGTTAGCTTTTGTTTCTTACCAGTGCTCATAAGGATGCCTCATTTTGGATCTGAAACCCTTGCAAGCTCATAGAAATGAACTGAGGTTGGTTTCAACAGGCAAATAGCTTAACAACTACATAGTAGGTCTCAAGGATTTGTTGAAATTTTATAATATGTACTTAAATGGCAACTCTAGCTTACTCTTTCTTTTTTCCCACATTTTATCCAAGATACAATTTTTTTTTCATTTAAAAAAATATATATTTTATTGTTTTTTTACAGAGAGGAAGGGAGAGGGATAGAGAGCTAGAAACATTGATGAAAGAGAAACATCAATCAGCTGCCTCCTGCATACCCCTTACTGGTGATGTGCACACAACCAAGGTACATGCCCCCGACCAGAATTAAACCTGGGACCCTTCAATCTACAGGCCGATGCTTTATCCATGAGTCAAACCGGTTACGGCTCCCTTGCATTTTATTGGCTAGATTTACATCACACACCTGTGCCTAAACCAATCACTGATAAGGAGATTAAGACCACACTGATTACAAGATATGATTTTATTCAAGATAACCTACAAGATTATTTTTCTTTTTTATATAAGTAGAGGTATAGTAGGACCTCAAATACATTGAACTCCCAGTTTTCAATATTTATTAAGAATCAGTAATTATGGCCCTAACTAGTTTGGTTCAGTGGATAGAGCCTTGGCCTGCGGACTGAAGGGTCCCGGGTTCGATTCCAGTCAGGGGTGTGTGTCTTGGTTGCAGGCACATCCCAAGGGGGAATGTGTGGGAGGCAGTTGATCAATGTTTCTCTCTCCTCAATATTTCTAGCTCTCTATCCCTCTCCCTTCCTCTATGTAGAAAATCAATAAAATATATTTTTAAAAAAAGAATCAGTAATTATAAAATACAGTGGAAATTTTAAAATAAAGTCAAAGTAAATTTATAACTAGGAATTTGAGTCATTTGAAGTTATAAAACATCTGAGGTGTCTGAAATGAATTGTTTTTTATTAATTTAAGCAAGATTGCTCAGTTGTTGTTTTTTTAATTTAAAAAAGAAACTTGAACAAAGGTCAAGTTGGTTCTGGTTTAAAATATAGATTGTATTTATTTTATAAGTTAAAATAAAATTAATTAAAAAACTTCCTGAGATAACTTGGTCTAGGAGCCATTGTCCTGAGATAAGGTCTGAGCAAGGGTACATATTAAGCACTCCATTGGAAGTGATTTTTTGTGATCTTCCTAAAAATATCTACGTAGCCTAACTTGATCTTGATGCTTAATGTTGCCAGCAACAGTAACTCACTAACCTACTGACACATAATAAATACATGTATAAACAATTATATATATACAGGGACCTAGTGCACGAAATTCGTGCACTGGGGGGGGGGGATCCTCAGCCCAGCCTGCCCCCTCTCACATATTGGGAGCCCTCAGGGGGTGTCTTACTGACTGCTTAGGCCTGCTCCCTGATCCTCTTGGGGAGCGGGCCTAAGCCACAGTCTGGCCTCCCTTTGTGGGAGGCAATCAGGCTAATCAGGGGAAGCCACTAGCCCCATCACCCCACTGCTGCAGCTACTGCCAGTCACCACAGAATCAAGGTGTTTTCATCAACACGGACTCCAGTCCCTTCACCATGAAAAAATGACAACTTTCTTTAGGCATTTTCAAGATGTGTCTTTCATAGGATATGACATTTCTTTCTTTCTTTTTTATCCTCACCTGAGGATATGTTTCTATTGATTTTTAGAGAATGTGGAAGAGAAGGGAAAAACAGAGAGAAACATCAAAGTGAGAGGAACACTTTGATTGGTTGCCGCCTGCATATGCCCTGACCTGGGCCCTGGCCAGGAAGGAGCCTGCAACCTAGGTACATGCCCTTGGTCAGAATTGAACCCAGACCCTGCAGTCAGCAGGCTGAGGCATTATGCACTGAGCCAAACCGGCTAGGGCAGGATATGACATTTCTTAGCCCTCCAGCAGTGGACCTTCATTTTTTTTTCTCCAGGAGTATGGTGGGAAAACCCTAGATCACCTTTAGGGGTTCTTATTACCCAAGTTACTAAGACTATTACCAGTGGCATACAGGGAGCTTAGCCAATGAGCAGTAAGAAAAGGTGTTTCCTCTGTAGTTCACTCTGATCACCGGCTCCACCCCTGCCCCTCCAATCCAAGCTCCATCCCTGCCCAGGCCTGTAAGTTCTGGCCGAGGCTGCAGGCCTGGGCAGGGGACCTCCAAACCCCTCCGATCGCCGGCTTCACAAAGCCCAGGCCTCTGTGATCAACGGCTCTGATCTTCCCTCTGCAATTGCTGGCTCTGCCCTTGCCCCACTGGCAGCCTTTGACCAAGGTTGCAGGCCTGGGCAGGGGACCCCCAGACCCCTGCTTTGCCAGCTCCACCAGTACCCAGACCTCTGTGATTGCAGGCTCTGCCCCTGGCCCTCTGATCGCTGGCTCTGTGGAGCCCAGATCCCTGCGATCTCCGGCCTTGCCCCTGCCTAGGCCTGAGGCCTCTGGCTCAGGCCTTATGCCTGGGTACGGCACCCTCATACTTCTCCGATCACCAGTTCTGCCCCTGCACCCTCTGATCACCGGCTCCATACTTGCCCATGCCTGAGGCCTCTGGCAAAGGCCTCTGGCCTGGGCAGAGCACCCTGACCCCCCGATCACCTGTTCCGCCCCTTAGACCCCCTGCCTCCCCCGTCACCTGCCTGGCTAACAGGCCTAACCCCTTCAGTGGCGGGGCTGAACTGGACTGGGCGCCTCTATCTTCTGTCCATGGAGGAAGCCATCTTTGCCATGGAGTGATGCCTAATTTGCATATTACTCTTTTATTATATAGGATTGATTTTGGAGAGGAAGGGAGAGGGAGAGTGGTAGAAATATCAATGATGAGAGAGACTTATTGATTGGCTGCCTCCTGCATGCCCTATACTGGGGACCAAGCCCACAACCTGAGCATGTGCCCTGACCAGGAATCGAACTGTGACTTCCTGGTTCATAGGTTGATGCCCAACCACTGAGCCATGCCAGCCAGAATGAAGCATCATTTTTATCTGTGAGAGTAGATACTTAAGTTTAAATCTTCCAGGAGAGAGCAGAGTACTAAGAAGGGAGAAATAGGACTGGTGAGTTCTGAAGGGAAAGAACAAAAAGATGTTGAGCATAAAATTGTTCTGCACAGTTGAGGTAGGGCTTAGGTAGTTGGAGACTCCAGGTGGGTAATATGGGGTGTGAAGGTACTTAAAAACAAGAAAGGGGGTTTAGCAAAAGGAATGAAGTAATATTGTCACACCTCCACAGATCCACAGATCCTTATGAGCTGTGAGTCTGATTCCCACCTATGTAGTTTAGTTATATAGGACATCTGAAAGTCCTCTTCACCAAAAGTATCTTTCGACTTTCCTGAAATTCTCACTATATTTCTATTTGAGGGGGAAAAGCAAGGATGATTCACCCTTGTCTTTTAATCAGCCTATAAGCATCTGGTTAACCAGGACTGTATCCTATTTCTCTGAGCCCCCACGCAGTACATAACAGTGATGTGTGTATATATAGGCGACCTTCGCATGTGAGGGAAGTTGGGCATTTTCATTCCCTGCTGCCCTTTGAAAATGCAGTCTCAGTAGAGGCACCGGTGAGCAGGGAGGGGCAGGGAATCTTGAGCCACCCTGGCTTGCTCTCATTTTTCTTGGAGGAATGTTAACCATGGGAGGTGTTTTGTTGAGCAGGTATTCTATAAGAATTGTGCATTGTCTTTCTGAAGACGGCTTCATAGGAAAAATGTGGGCTTTAGAGGCAAACATTAGAATTATTAGAATTCTACCATCAATCCTTTGGATTGGTTCCCAGCTGTGGGATTTTGCACAGGTAACCTCTCAGCTTCAGTTCTTATTTGTAGAATGGGATAAAACAGTCACCCTGGCCTCCTGGAACCCAATTTCCTTTCTGGTGCCTGGGGATTATGTCTGGTCAAGTGTACACAGTGTTCACTTCCCCTGCTATCCCCACTCTGTTCATATGAGCCAGGAGTCAATACAGTAAAGGTCAGTGCTTAAAACTGGAAATTTTTCTATTTCTTTAAATAAAAGAAAAATCCTTGCTACATTCTGAATTTCCTTTCAAATAATATGAAAATAAACATACATTCAGCCCATGAACAAACTCCAAATTAATGTAGCCTGATTTTAAAAATCTTATTCTGGGTCGGGCGGGAGAGGGTGGAGGGACAATGGGGGGGGGGGGGATAAGGACACATATGTAATACCTTAATCAATAAAGAAAGAAAAAATCTTATTCTGGGTCATTAGATTACATTTGGGGATGCAGTTGCCTATGCCTTTTTGTAATTGATGTCCATTGGTGCTCATTTTAGTACAATTTTCAAGGTTACAATTTGTAGAATTATAATAGGGCAGAAAGATTTCACTGCTGTTTCTCCTTAGATTTCATGATTATACAGGAGCTAGATTTTCTTGCTTGTAGAATGAGAAGTGAAGCAAAGTAGTGTGTGTTTTTCTCTCTACTTTATCTAATCTCTACATATTGCATATGATTGCTTTTGTAGTGGTTTTTTTGTTTGTTTGTTTCTGGTATTTTAAACTATGTTTTAACATTTCAATTGATGTTATATATTGAACAGATGTCTTAAATTATTTGAGTGTGGTGTTTAGAGAAACCGAAAAAGAATTACTTTTAAAAATCATTATTTTTTGCTTTTCCAACACCTGGTAAAGTGCTTTCTTTACCTGTTTTTTTTTTTTTACTCCCAGAGTAATGTTCTTGATTTCATTTTTTGAGGTCGATATGTTGCCTCATATCTATATTAAATTCACTGGAGCAAGGCCCTGAGTACATTTGTCAACTGTCCAATTTGTTGATAAGCAAGTTAACAAGTAACATTTGTTATTAATTATATCAGTAAAAACATCATACTCTTACAACTCTGGTTTGAGTCTAATAGAATAGGAAGTTTGAGGGATGAATATTCATAAGTAATTAATGGACTGCTCTTTAGAAAAAAAATGCTGGAAATCATGTTTAATAGTCTCTTCGCATCTTAACCAGGGTTCCGTCAAATCAAGCCATCTCTGGCTAGAAAAATGTAATCAGTTCCTCAAAATTAAATCTAATGACCTTGTCTCTACAAAAAGTCAAGCAATACACACTCATGAAAGAAAACGTCCTCATTCAATGCGTATTATTAAAAAGGTGTCCTATATTCTTGTTTGGGTTCTGCCTGTTTTATTTTATTTTATTTTTTATTACTGCATATTAAAGAAACTGTCTTGCCAACATGGAAATGATATCCTATCTGAACATGGCTTGGATAAAATAGATGATGAAAGGACCAGAGAGAACCCATTCCTTATTACGCCTAAGTAATGGAAAAGCACTGGGCTACCAGAATCTTTATCTTAGTGTTTACATGATTCATAAAAACAAGTAAAAATTAATATAGGTTAGACTACTTACTCCTCTTTTAAAAATAAGGCATTCAAAGGATCGTAAAGAATCTTAGATTTTGTTATCTCCTCTTAGTACAAGAGTCAGGCACCCCAGATTTTGAAAGAAATACAAAGGAAAGAAAGAAAGAGGGAGGGAAGATGCACAGGGAGGTCAAGAGATTAGAAAAAGGACTAGAGAACTGTACCCTCCTTTGCCATAACAAGAAATGGAGTCAATATTCATTGAAAACACCTTGCTGAAGGTTACTAGACACTTTGCATGCTTTATGGTGTTTAATCTTTTGATTATTAGGTACTAGCTGTACCTGGCCACACGTTGCTGTGGCTCAGTCTGGTTAAATGGAAAAGAAAGAAAAGAAAGCGCATGTTTCTAATATGTTTAATTGCACAATTCTTGTGGGTATACAATGCGCCCTCCTGGGTGGCTGCCCCTGGCACGCCGCCGCCCTTGCCCTGCCTGGCTGGTCTGGCCTTGCACACGTGCACCTCTGCAGCCTGGGTCCTCCAGCACAAGCCTGCATCCCCGCTCCCCACACCCTGTGCCCCATGCCCGCCTGAAGCTGCCCAGCCGCTCCCAATTCTCACCAGCAGGGTCCCTCATTGAGCTGCCCAAAAGCCAAAGGAAAAAGGAGCCAAGGAAGCCCCCCCAACTTCTCCAGCCACACTCCCCACGAACCCTCAGCCGCCGGCGTAGGGGGGACCGCGGCGGCCGCCCGTGCCCCGAGCTCCAGCCCAGCCCGGCCCAAGGCCCAGCCCCCGCTGGTTGATATTTCGCAACATGATAATTGGCACGCCAATTTTCAATTGCAGTACGTGTGGTGGCATCCTGGCAGATCAAGTGAATTCCAAAATTCTGTTGGATAATTAACCACTTCATCTGCTTTCACAACAGTGTCGAAGAACTTGTATGTGACTGCCTGGCTTTGAATGTTAGACTGAATAATATTGTTAAGTTCATAGCATGTGTTGGTTTTACATCCAACAGATGGTGCTGTTTTTCAACAAAAGCATGTTTTTACTTGTTTCCCCCCCCCCCCCACAAAAAAAAGGATGTTTTTATCTGTCACAGGTGTGACATCTATATAATATAGGTATATAAAAATACGCATGTATTCGAATGCAACATTGTGTCAAAATTTCAAAGCAATCGGTGAGAACTTTCAGAGATTTGAGATTTTGAACAAATGAACATTTACATTTTTATTTATATAGATTATCTTCAACATTGAGTTAAAGAAACAAAGTCTTACGTTGTTGCAAGATACTTGCCCATGACCACAACCTACCAGTGGTGAACCTCTTATATTAAGTCCATGAGCTTTTCATTGTGTCATGTTAGTCCAACACACATGGTATCTAATTTCTGGTAAGGAAAACTCATTCCAATTTTACTAAAACTCATTCCAATTTGTGTAATGATCATACACAAATTTAAGTATATCCTCATTAGTGTTTAAACCAATAAAAAGTTTATTAGGTTTCAAACATAATGAAGATGAAGGAGATGGAGATTACAGTTCCTTACTAGATATGGTATGTGTTTCTGTGTAGAATTATTTCTTTGAGGGAGTAAGTCTTGGTATTATGCAGGAAATGGTTATCAGCTAGAAGCTGTAGACACTTTTCATCTGAACTGGTTGAAATGATTATCTTCTCTCTCTGGTCTTTCTCTTTTAGGGGCCATGGATCAGAGAAACTGTAGGTTACCAGCAGTGTCATAAAGGCTACTGTTTTAAGCAAAGCAGAAGGTCTCCAGGGAGACGGGCTGAGACCAGCTCAGAGGATGGTGCTGTGGCCCAGAGGTCCTGATAAGAGGAGATGCCCCACATGGCCTGTTTGGTGCCACCTGTGCCCTGAGAGTTGGCTCTATTTTTTCCTGTATTGAAAAAAATTGAGATAATAACTCACATACCACAAATTTACTTTTTTAAAGTATTGAACGTTGTTTAGTATATTCACAAGTCTGTGCAACTGTCATCATTATTGAATTCCAGAACATTTTCATCACCCCAAAAAGAAACTCCATTACTCATTAGCAATCACTCCTCAATCCCCCATCACACCTTTAGTCCCTTTTAACCAAGATTCTACTTTCTATCTCTACAAATTTGCCTATTCAGCTATATTTTATGCGTAATTAAAAGGCCACACACTTGCTATTTCCTGTTACTGTTAGTTGTGCTCCCACTGGGCCACTGAGCAGTCAGTCCAGTAAGTTGTTTCTCAGGATGTTCAGTGAGGGATCCAGGAATTTCCCCATATCCCTTTCTATGTATCTAGCCTCAGTTCCAACACAAGCACCACATTTTCCCTTGGAGTTTGTAAGCTTCCCCTGGACTCCCTGCACTGTAGATATATTTGCACAGCAAAGAAAACCATCAACAAAATGAAAAGACAAGCCAGTGAATGGGAAGACATATTCGCCAATACATCAGATAAGGGTTTAATATCCAAAATTTATAAAGAACTTATAAAACTCAACACCCAAAAAACAAACAATCCAATTAAACAATGGGCAAAGGAGCTGAATAGACACATCTCCAAAGAGAACATACAGATGGTCAATAGACATATGAGAAGATAACCAGCATCAATAATCATCAGAGAAAGGCAAGTCAAAACCACAATGAGATATCACCTCCCATTTGTCAGAATGGCCATCATCAATAAATCAACAAACGACAAGTGTTGGTGAGGATGTGGAGAAAAGGGAACCCTTGTACCCTGTTGGTAGTAATGCAGACTGGTGCAGCCACTGTGGAAGGCAGTATGGAATTACCTGAAAAAAATTTAAAAATGGAACTGCTTTATGACCCAACAATTCCAATTCTGGGAATTTATCTGAAGAAATCTGTAACAGTAATTTGAAATAATATATGCACCCCTGTGTTCATGGCAGCATTGTTTACAATAGCCAAGATTTAGAAGCAGCCCAAATGTCCATCAGTAGATGAGTGGATAAAAAAGTTATGGTACATTTGCACAATGGGATGTTACTTGGCTATAAAAAAGAAGGAAATCTTTTTGTAACAGCATGGATGGACCTAGAGAACATTATGCTAAGTGAAATAAGCCAGTCAGAGAAAGAAAGGTACCATATGATTTCACTCATATGTGGAATTTAATGAATAAAACTCAACTAACAAGAAAAACAGAGACCGAGTCATAGATAAGGAGCAGGCAGATAGCTCGGGTAGGGGGTTTTTGAGGTAAAAGGGTAGAAGGATTGAGCAAAAAAGAAAAAGAGAACGAACTCATGGACATGGACAATGTTGTGGTGAATGTGGGGGGAGGAAGGGTCATGTATGGAGGTGGAGGAGGGTATAGGGAAGATATAGGGTGATTGAAAAATAAAACAAAATAAAGAAAAAATAATTAAAAATAAGAAAAGCATTCGGAACTCAATTAAATCTGAATCTTAACTAGCAACACCTAGCCTCTAATATCCTCACATAAGCAAATACTATTTGTTAGGCTCATTACTTTAATCTGGTTCTTCTCTTTATTCTTGAATCCAATCTCTTCAAACATCATTGTGTGCATTTAATATCTCTAATATCTCTTAGAATCCCTTGAAATCAGTTTCCTAACCCAGAAACTCAAGAATCATCTTATTTTGTCTTTCTTCATGTGTTTCTTCTGCCTCCTCCTCTATAACAATAATTTCCAAATTCTATAGATTTTAACCACCCACGGCAATAACTTCCCTCTTCTTTTCTTCATCTGCAGATCTCATGCCACTGTTAGAATTTTGTCAACATGGAGTCATTATGACAACCAGACTGCAGCCACTTCTTTTCTGGTCTCTATGCTGCCTATCTTGCCCACTTTACAATGCTCCCAAGTGGCCTTCTAATAATTAAAACCTATTTATATCTCACACTTCATATTCACATTCTTGAAAATCTCTCCACAGTTTTGAGGATGAAGATTAAAGTACACTAGTCTATCCATGGTCTGCTCTTGCACAATTTCCCACTATACTCTTCCTGCATCCACTGAATGACACGGAATGGCTGTCTGCCCTGAATGTGTCATTCAGCTTCAGGTTCACTGCTCCTGCACAAACATTTGAATTGTCTAGAATGTTAATTCCTACTTTACTCTTCTATTAATCCTTATGTTCTACCTTTCCTTTATGGGCAGAGACCGTCTAATTTGTTCATCTCTACACCAAAAGCTCTGCTAATTACTCTGCTCAAACACTTCGCCCAATTTCCTCACTGTCCCATAATATCAATGCAATTCTCAATGCCTCCAATTATATTGTAGATGTATTGAAAGCACAGATTAATAATCCATAGCACTTAGTTAATATTGGTTGAATGGGAGAAAGTAAAAGAAAGAAAGAAAGCAGCAGAACCTAAATGCTGCTTGTCTCCCTATGCAGCATTAACTCATAAAGGGTCAGCACTTCTCCCTTAAAGCCTACCCATGCCAGAATGCATAACTGAATAAAACAAGTCTTATACTGTTGTTTGGAAGATTTGGGGAGGACAAGAAAGAAAGATTTTATAACACAAAACACTTAGTAAGCTTTATAAATGTTCCTATTGACCTTTTTGGTTTTTCCCCCCTCTGTTCCAAGAAGAGATAGCAATTCTTAATGTACATACACATAACAACAGTATCAAAACAGCATGAGGTAAAAGTGATAAACAGTAAGGAAAAATAGGTTAACCCACTATCAGAGTGCAACCAAACAATAACACAGAGATTTGGCTGCCTGCCACCATGAAAACTTGTGAGGCAGGTGATGGTGCAAAAGGAAAGAGGTTTTACTCAGAGCCACACGACCCAGGAGAATGGTGGACTCTCATCTCAAAGACAAATCTCATCTCCCTCTGTCTCAAGCCTGCTCTTCTTAAAGGGACTTGGGAGGGGAGGGAGTTTTTTTCTATCCAATTACTTTGCTAGCTCTTTGTGTCCCCAGGCCTCCATCCATTCATCTTTCCAGCTTTTGGCATGATGGGGTCCTTTCCATTCATCTTTCTATTTTTTGGTGTTCTCGCGCCCTATCCATTCATCTTTCTAACATTTGGCACACTCAGTTTAAAAGCCTCCCTTGCTGACATCTTTTAAAAAAATTATTTAATATATTTTTATTGAGTTCAGTGAGGAAGAAAGAGGGAGAGAGAGACAGAAACATCAATGATGAGAGAGAATCATCGATAGGGCTGCCTCCTGCACACTCCACACTGGGGATGAAGCCTGGGCATGTGCCCTGACCAGGAATCGAACTGTGACCTCCTGGTTCATAGATTGAATAAATCTCAAGAACACCAGGGTAAGAGCAGGTAGAAAGAACTACCTCAATAAAATAATGAAAATGTGTGTTAAATACTACATATTGAAACTTGAACCCCCACCCCAATGCTCCTTGCTTTGTGAGCATTAAAAGCTAGGCATATGCATTCTCCATTGCCTAGAGAAATATTAGAGAAATATTTAGAGAATTCTTCTCTGGAGAAACTGAAGGTTCCAAAGTAAAGACTTGTGGGTACTGTCCTGGCAGGAAAGCATATTCACTCTAGATGATTCAAATGAAGAGAAATTAATGAGGAAAATGCAGTCTGTAAGTGAACAAATAAAGGATGATGAGTCACATGGCAACTAGCAATAGCAGGAAGCCATTATGTTAGTGTGCATAGCTAGATATTAATAAAAGAAGGGAGCAAAGGGAAGCAGACATCAAGCCTAATAAACTAGGAAGCTGAACCAGACAATAAGCCTGCTTTATTAGAAAGCTACAGCTTCACACACTCCCCAGGGGACTGCTGCAGCTCTGCCCTTGGGACCTAACCCCCAAAGTGGCAGGAGGGCTCATTACTGGTCGTTACTGAGGGAAGAATAAAAACAGCAGAAGAAATTCTTTGCTGGACACATGCCCAACAGAAGTCAAGAAAGTACAGGGGAAGTTCTTCTACTTGGAGGCATGGGTGCACAGTAGGAGACAGAGTGTCAACCAAAAAGGCCTGTCTGTCTAGCCTGGGGGAAAAATTGGATTGGATAAGGCACACAGAACCCGAAAGATCTAGAAAATGGATTGGTTAGAGGAAGGGCCCAACACCAGACAGGGAAACATTGGGAAATTGATTGGTTAGTTTGAAAAAACACCTGGTCCTTCCCAAGATGGAGATAATATAATCCAAGCTTAACCAAGTGTCTCTCTCTCTCTCTCTCTCTCTCTCTCTCTCTCTCTCTCCTCCTCCT
>PVJC01021566.1:0-28111 GCA_004026665.1 Murina feae
CGGGTGAGTGGGAAAGAGTTGGCGGCCTGCTTGGTGGCTTCCCAGGTCCCTTCCGGGGATCAGGGAGCAGGAAAAGGCTGGCCTGACCACGAGGCGGGGTTTTCCCTGCTTTCTGGTGGCTGGAGGAAGATGGGCAGTAGGCAAGCTTGGGAGGCAGGCCGCACCCAACCCTGGCCACGCTCAAAAAAGAGAACAACATACAGGGGAGGGCAAGAGTCTGAGAGATCAACATAGAGGGGGTGCCTGCTCCAAGCCTCCACAGTGTGCCTGGGGCAGGTCCCCAGCAGGTAGACACACACAGGAGGACTGCTCTGAGCCTCAGATGCGGCTGTGGGCAGGTCCCCAGTGGCCACACACACACACACACACACACACACACAAAAGGCACCTGGAAGACTGGGGCCATCATAGGACATCCACTCAGGGGTCCCAGACTGTGAGAGGGCACAGGCCGGGCTGAGGGACTCCCTGCACCCCGAGTGCACAAATTTTTGTGCACCGGGCCCCTACTCCATAATAAATGAAGTTTGATTACTGACTTTTGGATTTAGCAATACAGATGTGTATGATGTGTGGAGGGGTTATTGATGATTTCAACAAGCATAGTTTCAAAAGGGTAGACAAGCAAAAAACAGATGAAAATGGATTCAAGAGAAACTGGAAGAACGGGATTAGTGATAGGATAAATAAAGATGATGATTGATGTAGAAGGAAATGATAAGTTCTAATAAATACTGATTGTACAGGATATAGGCTTAATTAGATAAGGGTAAAAGGAGAAAGTTACATTTTAAAGCAAACATAAGTCCTTTTATTGGTTCTTTAATTAGCCAAACTGTCTCAGTGCATATAATATTGACAATTTCATGGATTTAGAGCTGTCTTATTATCAACCTATCAAACTGGCATTTCAAGAGTAACTAAATAATTCATTTTTTAATATTATGTATTAATTCAAAGACATATTAAAGGAAAATATTTTCATTTCAAATTAAGAATTGTTGCTTATTTTCTGAGAAAATGTAAATAATTATATGTCATAATGGAGAGCTTTGTTGCAATTAAACAAAAGCCATTTTCCCCTTAGGTTTTTCAGCTGAAAAATTCATTAATAAAAATGTATTTAATATATAAATTCATAAAGTTTCCTAAATTTTACAGATAAAATCATATATGATTGCAAGCAAAACCTCATAGATAATCTAGATTTACCAAAGCTCAAAAAGATTAAATACTTTGCACAAGGACATTCACCTTTACTGGTCTTGTTAAAAATATCATGGATAATGTGAACATTTAAGTTAGAATATCTTTCTGTTAATATTGGTCAAAAGGAAGAAGAAAGAGCATATTTAGGTGAAACTGCTGAAAGCAACCAGAGGAATCCTATGGCCATTACTTTGACCTTGGCCTGTTTTGAAGTAAATCCCCAGAAGTGTTGGTGTGTTGGCCATTGCTAGGGACACAATGTATTCATAGGTGTTCTTACCTTGTGAACACATTCCTGGATCTCATGGAATGCCATTCAGTAAAGGTAAATATGATAAATACATTTTCTCTCACTCTGTCACCCTCCCACACCCTCGAAAAGCACTTTGGTTGAGGTCACAGATTTCATCCCAGGCAGTGTTATCTCAAATGAGTTACAACTGCTTTGAGAACTTGTCCTTCTTTTATAAAGTGCCACTGTGGTGATTTCCAAATATTCATGTTTACATACATAGTAAGTTCATGAATAGAAAGATTTCCATTCAGGGCTGACATGGGAAACTTGTGAACGTTATGTACTGTGTTTCCTTGGTCTACAGAAGATCTGCAGATTTGCCAAGGACAGGCTTGTTTCTATTATGTTGTTCACCATAGTATTAACAGACTCTGAAGAGGAAGAGATGTAATTTGCATTTCTTTCAGGTAGACTGTATCCTTAATTGGACTTTTCAGTGATTCTTAATCTGGAAATGCTACTATTAAGCTCCACTTACATTGTTACACTTATACTGATGAAAGTCACTTGAATTCAATAATTTGAGCTATTCTTGTGTAAACTTTTCAAACTATGTTTACACTACAAAATAAATATTATGAAAGATATGCTACATAAAAAAAAGAATAAAATCATAATACTACTCATGAAAATGGTTGGGCATAGTTATTGGTAACCAGTTTATTTTTTTAATATTTTTATGTGCTTTTTCTTTTTATGCAATGAGTTTGCATTTATAATTTTAAAAACACATTAATAAAAATAGATGTTTTGTGGGGTGTATGCATCTATGATTAAAAGAATCATTGTGCTAGGAAATATAGATGGTTGTCAGGATTACTTTTCTGGATGATGATCTTATAATACTGTTGGAGAACAAAACATAAACACAACACTGTCTTAGAAAATAGTTATAAAATTACTAAAGTAACTATATTATATGTAAAATATATTTTAATTAAAAATGAAGGTTTTGCTAGTAAAATTAATTTTAATCTTTCTTTAAGAAGGAAATGTATAGGGCTAACTTAAAGATTTCCAGTTTCTTAAATATATTAAGAGAATAGTTGTCTAATTTTTAAACCTTTGGAACAAGTGAAATAATGGTCAATATTAGAGACTGGCTACTTTAAAGAATCCTAGGTTCATTTGATTAGTATCATTTTCCCAATTTACCCTTTTACTGCCTCTCGTGTTTTTAGTAGGTAATTCAAAAGCCTGCCAAGATTTTGTCTCTTAGATTTTTTAAATGTATTCTCTTCATTACACAAACAATTGGGAAAATGTCATATTATAGTTTCAGTTCATTTGATTATTGGACAGCAGATATAGAGAAATACAAGGAGAAATGCAGTTTCAATATCAAGATTTAGATATGAATGAATCTCACAAAAAGAAGTATGACAAGATTGACTTTTTTTCTTTGCTTATTGTTCTGATTTATATCACACACACACACACACACACACACACACACACACACACACTCCTGAGGAGTCTTTCATTTGTTCAGTTAGTGATATGAAAATCCATTAAATGTCATTGGGAAAAGTATCTCTATCTTCAGAAGACCACTAGCTACAAAGCCTCAGCACATTCTTTTCACTTTGGATTCTTAATGATTTCTATAAGTTCATAGGCTCATGGGAAGTTAGAACTAGAAAAGACTTTAATGTCTTCTAATCCAATGTTTCACATGATGGAGTCACCAGTCAGAAAGATTAAATTTGATAAGATCAAAGAGCTAGTTGACATCATTTTTAGGAACATGATGCAAGTTGTCAATTCTTCAGATAATTACCTTTCTGGCCTGCCTAGTGGTTTTCTGGGTGTTTATAGAGTTATATGCAGTGAAGTTTTGTTGTGTGTCCATATATATTTGGAATGAATTATTTCTTGTGTGTGGGCTTAGTTTGTATACAAATACAGTTGCTTCTCACTTTCTTTTTTTTTTTAATTTTGTCAAATGCTATGTGACATATCATTAAAGAAAATTGGGTTCCCTTGGAAAATTATCTTAGACAAATAACTTCAGAGTTACTTTTGGCCAAAGTATAAACTCCACTTGCAACCTTTTTCTCTTGCCGAGTTTCCTATACATGTATTTCCATGATATGTCTTGGAGGTAATTATACTATTCTACAGAAGCCATATATTATTTTGACTGTGCATGTCATTGACTTCCAGCTCCTTTATCATTCCTTTTCATGCCTGTTTTGTAGCTTGAGATTTACAGCTTTCATTCATTGATCCTATGTATCTGGCATTTTGAGGACATTATCAATAATCCTTAAGAAACCATCACTTTTAAATATTATTTTCCTCAATTTATAGCATTAGAAAACCTGTTGAGTAATCATATATATATATATATATATATATATATATATATATATATATATATGAAGTACAAATGCAGTATCAATTTCAGTCATTAATAAAGCTATCCCTAATATTTGGGGTGGGATGTTAAATATGGAAGGTGAAGTACAATACTGAAATTCTGAGTGAGGAATAACTGAAATTTAATAGTATACATAACTGTTCTCAAATATCTAAACTAACCACCTCTCTCCTAAGAGAGAATATAAATACCTAATCTATCTTCTTGGTCTTGTCCTGTTGCAATACTCTTTGCCTTTTTAAACAACAGTATATATATACAATGCAATATTAATCAGCCATTGAAAGATGAAATACTTCCATTTGCAACACCATGGATGGACCTTGGGAATATCATCCTAAGTGAAATAAGCTAGACAGAAAAAGTTAAGAATCATATTATTTCACTCACATGTAGGATATAAAACTGAAACAAGAAATGAATAAACAAGAAAACCAAAAACTAATACACAAAGATGACAGTCTGGGTGGTTATCAGAGAAAAGGGAGTGGTGGGGGGAGTAAAGGGGATCAAAGATATAATGATGGAAGATGATTGACTTCAGATGTTGGGCACACAATGCAGTATACAGATCTTGTATCATAGAAATATATACTTGAAATCTATAAAATCTTATTAACCAACTAGTGGCCCCGTGCACGGAGGGAGTGGGGGGAGGGGTGGTGTCCCTCAGCTCAACCTGCACCCTTTCCAATCTGGGACTCCTTGAGGGATGTCCGCCTGACCTTTTAGGCCTGATCCAGATTTACAGCTCTCATTCATTAATCCTATATATCCAGATTGGGCCTAAACAGGCAGTCCAACATCCCTTTCACAATCCAGGACTGCTGACTCCCAATCTATAGCCTACTTATTGACCCTAACCTCTCCCCTGACAGCCTGATCAATGCCTAACTGCTCCTGTGCCGGCCTGATTGCCCCTAACTGTCCTCCTCTGCCAGCCTGGTCCCCCCAACTATCCTCCCCTGCAAGCCTGAGTCGCACGCCAACTGCCCTTCCCTGCAGGCCTGGGTCCCCCTAAACTTACTTCCTCTGTCAGCCTGGTCCCCCCAACTGCTCCCTCTACCAAAATGGTCGCCCCCCAACTGCCCTCCCTTGCAGGCCTGGGTCTCTCCCAACTGCCCTCCCCTGCAGGCCTGGGTCTCCCCCAGCTGCCCTACCCTACAGGCCTGAGTCCCCCACAAATGTCCCCCTCTGCCAGCCTGTTCCCCCCAACTGTCTCTCCCTGCCAGCTGGGTCTCCCCAACTGCCCTCCCCTTCAGGTCTGGGTTCCCCCCACAACTCTCCTCCCCTGCAGACCTGGTTCCCCCGCAACTGCCCTACTCTGCCAGCCAGGTTCCCCCCCAACTGTCCTCCTCTGCTAGTCTGGTCCCCCCAACTGTCCTCCTCTGCCAGCCTGGTTCCCCTAACTATCCTCTCCTGCAAGCCTGGGTCATACTCCAACTGCCCTACCCTGCAGGCCTGGGTCCCTCCCAACTGCTCTCCCCTACAGTCCTGGGTCCCCACCAACTGTCCCGCTCTGCCAGCCTGGTCCCCCCAACTGTCCCCTCTGCCAGCCTGGTCCCCCCAACTGTCTTATCCTGCCAGCCAGTTCACCCCCAACTGCCCTCCCTTGCTGGCCTGGGTCCCCTGAACTGTCCTCTTCTGCCAGTATGGGTACCCGCAACTGCCCTCCTCTATAGGCCTGAGTGCCACCCAACTGTCATCCCCTGCAGGCCTAGGTCCCTCCCAACTACCCATCCTTACAGGCCTGGGTCCCTCCCAACTACCCATCCTTACAGGTCTGGGTCCCCCCCAACTGCCCTCCCTTGCTGGCCATCTTGTGGCGGCCATCTTTGACCACATGGGGTAGCCATCTTGTGATGGTCAATTTGCATATTACTTTTTTATTAGATAGGATTTATTAAATAGGATGTAACCTAATACATTTAACTGAACACAAAAAAATAAGTTCAACATATGTGTACAGGAAAGGCTGTGTTAACTAAGTGCCAATTCCTTGATATGGCTTATTATTCTAAGATATTCCAGTCAGGACGTAGCTTTAAAATGCTGCAAAAATTGAACTCTTTAGTCACTTGACCCATTTTGAATGCTTTTAATCACTGACCCATAGCTCTTTTCTAATCTGGCATGAATGCTTTTCTTTCTTCCTGCTAGGCTGATCCTAGGGTAGTTGACAAACAAATAAACAAACAAATACTCGATAGATTTTATCACAATAATAAAGCAGAAATGAATTTAATAAAAGTAATGATTATATAGGTTTGAACCTATTAGAGTTTAAATTCTAAGACATAAAATATAAGTACATGGAATGAAAATACGATATTCTTTATCTCATGATATTTTTGTCCTTTTCTCTTTTTATTTTATTTCCATACTAGGGACCCAGTGCACGAATTTGTGCACCTTGAAAGAAACTGTAGGCCAAGAGGCTGCAGTGGGCACAGGAGTAGGTCTCAGCCCATCCTCCATGCCCATACCCAACCCCTCCCTACATAGCCTCTAGTCTCCTGTCTGCTGGCAGCCTTGCTCCCAGCACTGCAGCTCCCATGCACTCAAGGGATAGGCCCCACTCTCACATGTTGACAGCGTGGAGTGATTGGGGCCAATGCCAGCAGTGGGTACAAGCAGGGCCAGGGCTGTCAGTAGGTTCAAGTGGTGGCTGCTGCCCTGATCACCCCTCAGGGGCAATCAGGACCAGTACTGGGCACTGGCAGCAGGTGTGAGTGGCAGCTCTGGTGCTGGCAGTGGGTGTTAGTGGGCCTGTTGCCAGCAGCAGGTGTAAGAGGTGGCTTCCAGTCCCAATTACCCCTCTGGACCAGGGGGAGGTGGAGAAGCTCTGTGGGGCAATCAGGGCCCACAGCCATTGCTTGCACCTGCTGATGGTGCCAAGTGATCAGCAACTCCAGCACCAGCAGTGGGTATGAATGGGGCTGGTGCCAGCAGCAGGTGCAAGTGCCAGGCAAGACCACATTTGTGAGAGCAAAGAATTTTCAGTAACCACCAGAGGCTCACCTGCATGTCAGCAACCAGCACCCTGCCTTGGTCTGGTGCCCCTGCTCACCTGCTCCACCATCCTGCCACAGTCAATGCCTGTCATGTTCTGTACTCTGTGCGTGCCCCTGGTGGTCAGCACACGTCATAGTGACCAGTTGTTTGGTTGTTCCAAAGTTTGATCCATTTGCATAGTAGCCTTTTATTATATAGGATCATTGAGAAATAGAATAATTGTTTCTGTATGTTGCCTGTGGCTCTTTAGTTAAGAAATAGATAGTCCCTGTCCAACTACTAATGCAAATAATCAGTTTTGTTCAACAAATCATATATCTCATCAGTTTAAGCTCCTATGATTACAACGCTCATAAATGTTTTAGAGAGCAGATTTCCCCATTGGGAGGAATGAGTTAATTTTCAGTTAATGAGAAGAATTCTAATAGAGCATCTTCATTGCCTGTGAGAGGTTTGTTTCAAAATCATTTCACACACTTGCCAAGAAAGTTGATAATTTATTGTGTTGGATAGATGCATAAAGATAAATATTTCTTTTTACAGAATAGGGGAAATCCTTAAATTTCCTTTGGTAATATCCCTAGGTTCCTCTCAAAAAAGATATGCACACTAACACATAGAAACACAAATCAGTATAGTATATACCAACACTATAAACCCTATAGGATGATGTTTGTACACATATGATAACTTAAAGTTAACAGCTACAATTTTACCTAAATAAAGGAATTAAAATTTGTTGGTGAAAGAAATTTGCAAAAAAAGAAAAATATATAGCTCTCAAAACCAAAATTCAACTGTAGCAAGAGGTCTATAGCAATAAAGTCCAGAACCTTGAGATGATAATATCTCTCAGAGCAGAGTAGGTCAGTCTTAGAAGTTTCCACTGTTACCAATTGGTTATCTTCTGGGACCTCAGTTCTTTTCTTTGATGCAGAATATATTTTTTAAGGTCAATGAACATAAAAGTAAAGCAAAATGGTTTATTGAAGATACATTCCAAGTGAGGCACAGCTGCCAGTTGAGAGAGTGTGAGACAAAATGGCTGGGCTGTTTACATTCCAAAAGAGAAAGAGAGAGAGAGATCCCAAATTCCCAAGTGTAAAAGAGGGATTTTCCGAGTTGGAGATGATTGACAAAAACTATCTTTTCTGGCAAGCCCTTACTCATAATGTATACAGAAAAAAGCATGGGGGCAAGGTCAAAACCAAAATGCAAATCTAATCTAATAAAAGAGTAATATGAAAATTGACCATCACTCCATTACACCCACAAGTCATGCCCATCAACCAATCAGGAGAAAATATGCAAATTAACTCAACTAAGATGGAGGCAGCCACAGAGCTGGAGTTGCCCTGGGCAATGGAGGAAGCCAGGGGCCTGGGGCCCTGAGCTCTACTCAAGGCTACAAAGTTTCAATTATAGAAGATAAACAAACCCCAGGTACCTTCGAGGATGGGACCTTGGGCAACCCAGGTTTCTAGCAGGGGACCAAGACAACAAAGTTTCAATTATAGAAGTTAAATAAATCCCAGATATCTGCTTCTAGCCAGGCACCCCAGTAGAGACCCAAACCCTAAAGGGGCTGTGAGCAGCCTGAAATGGCCCTCTGCCCCTCACCTAGGCTGGTCAGGCATTCCAGCAGGTGAACATCCCCTGAGGGATCCCAGACTGTGAGAGGGCACAGGCCAGGCTGAGGGACACCCCCCTCCCCCACCGCCTGAGTTCACAAATTTTTGTGCACCGAGCCTCTAGTTTTATTATAATTAGTCCAGAGACCTAGCAAGGTTGCATTGAGATTATATCATTTTCTTCTGAGCTTGCTCCAACAAATGGCTGGCTCTGCACTTGCCTGCTAGCGTCTGCTTGGTGGCCCCTAGAGAGACAAGAGGTGGTATGAAGGCTCTATTGGTCCCATGCCTGTTAGGACCCAGGGGAAACCTTATCCCAACCGATCAGGTCTAACTTCCCACCTAGCACCACCAATAGCAACTGGAAGACAGAGAAAGCGAACACCCAGGAAAGGTAGATGTCTTAATTTTTTAAAAATGGGTTAAGAAAGTAAGCACATATTTAGGCAATCAATAGCAGAAAACAATGGCAATTTATCTGAGAATACAATTTTATGAACCAAACTTAGAGAAAATATTAATAATATGTCCTGAGAATCTCACCGTAGCAGTGTGTTAAAGATAGGAACCAGAGCACTGACATAGGAGAAGATGCTGAAACATACCTAATTTCAGGTGTTATGAGAAGAAAGAATGGAGTACTGAGCAAAAGCAAGGTGTCTGGAGAGCTCATCTTTTAGTTTGGGTAACAATGTGAACCAACGCCTCATGGTGGGGATGGGAAGATAACGGTGAAGTGGAGAGTCAGGGTACCTGAGGGACCAGAGCTTGAGGGTTTTGAAGGAGCCAAAGTAAGGCCAATTAAGTTTTAAAAAAATAAGGGAAGGCTGAGAAAATTCAAGTACAAAGCTGAGACAGGGTGGGGAGCCAAAAGTAGTTTAGATTTCACCTGAGGGGAGGCAGGCAGCTCTGAAGCACTTGTTAAAATCTTGAGGGTGCATGTGTGTGTGTGTGTGTGTGTGTTTAGCTTAAATGGTCATTGGACATTCTTCAATAATATGAATAGAGCTCCATCACCCCAGTGCTTTAAATTTTTCCCAAGAAGGTTGGGTTAGAGTGACATTGAGGCTGTAGGAAGCAGGAAAGTGGCCCTGGGTATAGATTGAAGGACTGATTGGGGACCTAAGGCCAGGAAGTCTGGTAAGAGAGGGTAAGAGAGAATTTTACTTCTATATCTGTTTGCTCCACTGTAAGCCATCTATTACAGACATTGTGATGCATATTTGTATAAGCATGGCTGAAGAGGAAAAGTCAAAATCCAGCCTGTTATTTGGTCTGGAGATGCTAAATGAGATTTTCACAGTAATGAAGCTGTTCTTCAAAAGTGACCTCATACATTAAAATCTGCTACCAATTAAACGCTTGATTGATGTAGGGCAACACTATTTAGCAGATTTCAGCTTTCTAAAGAGTTTGGTGTGAACACTCGATTTGGCAGTTAAGAGGTCATAGTGACCTTGTGTTTGCAGAAGTCAATAAAAGGTATGATGCTTACTTGAAATGATTCATCAAATAGGCTTTGGTTTCAAAAATAACTCTGGTAAGCTAATATTTTTTTAAAGGTAACTACATCATTGGTAGGCAAAGATGAGCATTCATAAATCCCCAGGTAAGCTTTTGTTCTAGGAACATAATGATATAATTCACCAAATTTGACCCCTTACAAGGTGATAAAGATGGGCATTATAAAATTGATTCATCCTAAACATATCTCTTCCCTTATATTAAATAAAAATATTTTATTACATATAATATTCTCCCATTATTAAAAAATTGGGAATGCATAAATATAGAAATCAAAAGTGTCTTCAGTAGTCCCACCACAGTCAGCATATTTTATGTTTCCACTGCACAATCATGCATATTTAAAGAAAAAAGTTCCATTCAAATTATATATTATTTTATCCAGTTTATTTAACCTAACTTTATATCAGTATATTTTCCTAACACATTCTTCCTAATGATGTTTTTATTGGTAATTGTTATTTACTAGGGGCCCAGTGCACAAAAATTTGTGCACTCAGGGGGGTCCCTCAGCCCAGCCTGTGCCCTCTCGCAACCTGGGACCCCTCAGGGGATTTCCACCTTCTGTTGTGCCTGGCCAGCCTGGATGAGGGATTGATGGCTGTTTGCAGGCTGGTCAAGCCCCCTCAGTGTGGATCCTCACCCCATGGAGGTGTGGCCAGCCTGGGTGAGAGGCTGAGGGCTGTTTTCAGGCTGCCCACAGCTCCCATTGACCCAAGGTCCCAGGAAGGCTGGCTGAAATCAGGTTTCTGAGGTTTATTTATCTTCTATAATTGAAACTTTGTTACCTTGAGTGAAGGCCTAGGCAGGGAACAGAAGCCTCCTGTTTGCTTCAGCTCTGTGGCTTCTATAATTGAAACATTGTTGCTTGAGCAGAAGCCCACCAGCCTAGTCAGACAGTTGCAACAGAAGCCTCCTGCTTGTTCCAGCTCCTTGGCTGCCAGCCGCCATCTTGGCTGGGATAATTTGCATACAGCCACTCTAATTGGCTGGTGGGCGTGGCTTAGGCATCCTGGAGAAATGGTTAATTTGCATATTACTTTTTTATTAGAGTAGATAATAACTGCATACTCTATTATAGAGTGACATGTCAAATTTTACTTAACCACTCCTTTTGATTGTACTATATGCAAATTATCTCAATTTTTAACCTTATAAATAATAGATCTATAAAGGACCTTGTACATAAAATACATTTCATATTTAGAATTTTTTCTATAGACTGAATTCCCACAGTGGGATTAGCATGATAAAAGGTTGACCTAATTTTAAAATCTCTTGATAAAAGTAATGTCAAATATCATCTTTCCAAAAGACCACTTTATTAATTTTGCTTAGTTAGAAAATATTTTTTTCTTCTTTCTCCCAATGCCAGCTCAAGGGGGTAAGGGGCCATGCCTAGAGGATTAAGTTGCCTGGGGATAGTGAAAGCAGTCTCAAAGCAGAGGATGGAGTAAGAAGCCAATGTCAGAAGAGAAAGTAAATCTGAGAGAAGCCTGAGGCACTGAGGTTCAAGTCAAAGGACAATCCAGCGGATTGTCATAGTGTCTGTTCATATGACTGTATGATTTAGTTTACATATGATAATAATATTATGCAAAACTCCCACAGGGTTTTAGCTTACACAAATAATAAAAACATACTAATGGTTTTTTCAGCCACACATTTAATTTTCAGTGAGACAACTTAAGATTCTAATAACCTAATGTGAGTAAAGATGAGGATTTCCACCAGATGTGTTTGCTTCAAAGGTAAAAAAAGAAAAATGCTTTGTTTTTCAGAGCATTTTAGATTTAGGAAACATAAAAATTGTGGATATGTGTTACCATTGGTAGTTTGCTTTTCCAGCTCTGATGCCTAACTAAGTAGGTAAATTATACTATAAGGTGTATATACTATTTTAAACTTATTTTTAAAAGAAATAATGGAGATTTCATTAATTTTTATTTTTTATAAATATATTTTTCAAAGCTCATAAAATTATATATTTAAATCTATTTTAAAAGAATTGAAATATTTTTTTTTTTCTCTGAGTTTTTCTATTCAATGAGATATTGACAAAACAATACCAACCTTATCTGTTGACAATCAGGGCTATTTTCTCTAGACTGTCTCCTGGTGGAAATTAAATTTTCCAAGCAAATATTTTGACTAAATATATGAGTGGTATAAATTATCATAACACAGAAAAAAGAGTTACCCTTGAATTTATTCATTTCCTTGATAATTGCTGCTTTTCTCCTGTTTAAAACATATTCTATTCTGATAATCATTAAATATAGAAAGATGGCATTGGATATGTGTGTCATACCTGAAAAAGTGACTCAATGAGAGGAAAAGGTTTGGATTCTTTTCTACTTTGTGATTTACATTGTGGAAGTGTTCTTTCTCCTTCTTCATATACAGAACTAGGTCTTTCTTAGAACTACAATAGCCATCATTATCAAACAGGAAGGGTGGTAACATGCATCCATAAGCCTAGAAGAAGTCATTCATTTCTTATATCTCTGCTTGCTCAAATAGGTATTTTGCTGTCTATTATTATTTCAAATGCTACCTAGTTATAATTCATACATCTTTTTTTGGTATCAGATTCTTATTTTATTATTTATATTCAGAGAATTTTGTTCAACTTCTAACTTTATTATTCTTTATATAATTTAAATTCATTACCTCTAACCCTATTTTCACTTGAAACAGAGTGGGACTTATTACCAAATTGCATCTTTTTTCACATTTGAAGATTATATTAGTCTTCAACTTTCCTTTCTCCACTGTTAAGACAAAACACACATCTCTTTAAAACATTATGCATTGACAATGACTTCTATGCTTTTTGTAGCTGGGTCAAAAACAAAACACAAAAAATCTAATAAAGAAATAACAATGACAGAAATGGTAGACATTTACCTTTCAGTCAGCTAGTATTTACCTAGGGATATTTGGGTGATAAAGCATAGTGTGGTGATGAGTAAACAAATAAATAAATTAAATAGTATGAATGGATCTGACATGAACCTGTCCAATAGTGGCTTACAGTCTAGAAAAAGAGATAATATGGATAAACGAAGGGATTTAAAATCAGACTATCTTGGATTTGAATCTTAGCTCCATCTCTTGTCTATCTGAATTAGGATTTTCTGGCACAGGACTGAATTCCTCAGTGCCTCTTTTCTGATGGATAATAATAAAAATCCAGTAGGATCTTTGTGAAGATTAAATGAAATACTGCATTATGGTACCTAACTCAGCTCTGGCCCTCAGTATCAATCACAAGTTATAAAAGTAACTATTAATTTCTTGAAAGAAATATTAAAGCATCTATTATGTATTTGGAGTTCATGTGAGTCCAAAGGATGAACTATGCATAAATTCATGCCCTGTCTTCAGAGAGCTTATAGTCTTTGGGAACATCAATTATGTTGCAGATATCTACTTCCTATCATAATAAGTATATGACAGAGACAAGACAGAGTGCTTCAGATGCAAGTGAAAGAGATTCCTAACACCATCTAGAGGGGACAGGCTTAGCTGTCTGACAAATGGAAATCCAAAAAAGAATTGGGAATTAATGAATCAATGAAAGCAGATGAATAGTGTTTAGCACGGGGAGGAGGGCATATGCCAAAGGGAGATGTTCAAAAGCACAATAATGTCTAAGCATTAAAGCATAAGCCTGGCTGGAGCATGAGGCTATTTTTTTTTTTTAAAAAAAAGGAGTGATGTTAGGAAAGGTGGAGGGTCAGCCATGAAAAAATGGTTGACTTTTTGTGAAAGTTAATGAATAGTTATTGAAGTGTTTTAGCTGAAAATACCGCCAAGACCACCACCACCACCAAACAGATAAGCACATGGGAGTGCTGACACAGTTGAGAAAGTTACTAGCTGATCTTTTACATTTTTCTCCTTGCAGTAAGTCATTTACTGAGAATGGGGCAGAAGGGGGGCAAGGAGTCATGGGGTCGGTAGGTTCAGAGGAGTGGAGAATTTTCCTGAATAGCTGCAATGGGTTAGAAATGACTATGAGATTGTAGAAGGATTTCAGGTAACCATGAAGGACAAAGTTGCAAGTATAGTCAATAAATATACAGTCTGGTGGTTATGGGAGGATACTTACCTGGATTCCCCTTCAAGGAAGGATTACTGCCCAACTACAGGGTGGTTTAGCACAGGGCCTCCAGTTATCATCTCTGCCAGAGTGCAGAAAGCTCCCCTCCCCCCCCCAAAAAAAAATCCTGCTTCTCCTTGCTTCTGAAGAACCCACACTGCAAATGGTGATATCAACCTGAGAATCTGAGTGACACTTCCCCACCCCCCAAGAAGTTCTCTGCTTGCCACATTCAGATACAAATTAGGTAGACTGCTGCTGTGGTGTAGGGTCAGGGACCTATCAAGGGGTGAGGCAGAGAAACAACTGAGGATATAAGTGAGTGATAGATTCAATTGATGACTTTGTAGTCCACTTGGTCATAGAATAGAATGTGAGGACAGGACATAGAGATAGATTTAGATAGAAAGAGATGAGAGAAATAAAGAAAGAGATGATAGAGACAGAGATGAGATAGATAGAGATAGAGATAGAGATAGAGATAGAGATAGAGATAGAGATAGAGATAGAGATAGAGATGGTAGAGATTCCAGATGATTCATGAACTAGAAGTATCAGAAGGAGTAACAAAGATATCCAACATGAACTATTCTAAGAAATATTACACATTTATTGTAATGTAAAAATATATGCTTTTGATGAGAAAGTATAGTCAGAACTGCTATGGTATTTAAAGACGTGAGTGGTCAGGGTGGGTAACAGATGTGATGATAAATACTGATCTGAATCTACAATACTGGGAACTTTCATCCTGTTTCCCTCCACTCATAATTGCCAGAGCTTAGTCAAGCTGGAACTAAGTTTGAGCTAAGCATTTAATGGTTTGATATGCTCTGTTTCCAGAGTGTTTGTTGTATAACAGGAGGTTTCACCTTTTTATCCAAAGGATCAAGACATGTTAAATAATCTTCATGCAAAAGAAACTCAGTTCCATTAAAATTTATTTTAGATAATTATTAGATAATGAAGAGAGCCTGTGGTTTAACCAGAGATGAAAGACTATGAAAAACGATGTAAAATGCCTCCCACACTTTGATAGTAAAACATTCATTTTTCTGAATAAATATCAGTATTGTGCCTATTGGAGCTTTTAGTCTGTGCTTTCCCCTGTCTGCCCTCTGGTGGGACTACTAATACAGTAACAGACAAGCTAAAATAATTAGTTGTGAGAGAATTCAGAAGAAAACTATGCATAAGTCAGAGATGAAGTGAGATTCAGAATTTTACTTATCTTTCTTTACAAAATAGGGCATACTACATGTACTCCTGACAGCATGCTGAATGCAATGGATTCTGAAGAATGAATTACTTCAATCACATGAACTGAATAGAAAACAAATAATGAAAAAGCTTCAAAGCTACTATTTTCTTTCATTATGTGTATATGTTTCTTTGTAAGGGCTTGATAAGAAAATAGTAGTAAGAAAACCAATTACTTAACTATTTTGCCTTTTGTATGCAAAATGATAGTTTGATTTTGTCCTTTTATAAAAAGAACATTTTTCTACTCTTTACTATATTAAATCATGATTTATTGGCATCATATAGATGCATACTCTTCTTCCAAGACCTGAAGTAAGTCACACATACAAAGTAAGTGGCTTCATTTTAATATAGTTCCCAAATTATCTCTATTTGAACAGATCTTATTATGTAGAAGCACTGATTTTCAGTGTGAAATTACTTAGGAAAATGTCAACTAATATTTTCTAAAGTAAATTTGGAGTTAAGGAAAGCAAACTTGTCTTTAAATCTTAATGAAACATATTTTACAAATAATTTATTCAAACAATTTTTATGGTTATCAACTTTTAATTTACTCATGTAAAGACAAAAACAATGAAACTACGTAGGATCTACCATCACTATTTCATAAACTGAAGTCTATTTAAAATAAGAAAGAAAAGGTAGTCTCAAATTTAAGAACTATAATTTTATAAAATACTTTATTAAAATTCACTATATCTCCCAATAAACATCTTACTGCATAAGGAACTAACCATCCACAATTTAGACTCCCTAAATTAACATCAACTTTGCATTGTTTTTCCTAAAAAAATATGTTTTTCCTATTCTTAGAAAGCCATATGGTTAGTTGCCATGACAGCAGGATGTCATTTATTTGAGAGAAAATGGTTGCATGTTTTGGCTTAATAATTATGGTCTTTTTTTCTGTTAGTGAAATTAAACATTTGACTTTTTATTTCCTCCATTTAAAAAAATAATCATAAAACTATCCATCAATAGCACCAAAGAAGTGGCTTGAAGTTGACCAGATTCGATCCATCATTAGAGAAAACCGTGTCTTCCTCATGGAACTGGATCAGTGTGCTATGTTACTTTAAATATTGGACTCCAGAAAAGCACCTGCTTCTGCTGAGGTATTCAGACAAAGGCTCTTGGATGCTGGCCAGGTTTGTGCACTGCTCAAACCCATTGCTTACATCTCTGACAGTAACATCTGGCAGCACAGATGCTGCATTCTAGAGAGCCATAATTATGTTGAGAGAAGGGAGTTGTCTTGCGCAGTTACTACTATTACCATGCTCCAACCACAAGTATCAGAAAGAAGCTGTCATTTTTTTACTCACCCAGCAGGATACGTTTTCTCAGTTTTAGAGATGAAGGTTCTAGATCACATACAATATTGAGATTAAGAAGCATTATGTGTTTTTAAGCAATAGAAAGGTTTCTAAAGAGCATAACGGATGTGATGAAAACATGTTGTTGTCTCCAAGTGCCTGTTCAAAGGCCATTGAGCTAAGTGCCAAAAATTCATAGGCTGGCCTATTCAAAGAAAAGTTGATGACATTAACCTCTCTTGGTTTCGCACTCAATTCTGGAGCGACTCATAAATAAGGCTCTCAGGTTTTATATGGATGAAAGGAGTTTGTCTGAGCTTTGTTTAGCTCAGCTGCTAAGGATTCCCTTTTCCCATTTCTCTCTCACTCAGACAGATTATCTTTAGAAAGGATATGACAGGTGCCAGTGCAACTATATGCTGTTTGTCTTTCGAAGCAATATCTTATCTGCTGAGTGCACCCACAAACATAATGGTCTGGAATCTTTTCATAACCTTCACCTCCAGGACTGAGAAATTGAGATTTTTAATTGGTAGCATAGTAACCTGTTTAAATAGCTTTATTTAATTTGCATCTGTTTGACAGAGTTAATGGGACCAAGTAATGGTTATTTTTTGAAGGAATATAAAGATGGTCAAGGTAGGCATGTACACATTTTATTTCTCTGCTGCCCATGCTCAACATCTGAATGCGTGGCTGTCATTTATCAATTTATATATTCTTTGCTTCATCAAATATTAATGATAGTCTACAGTGTGTAAGGCATTCTGGCATGTACCAAATACACATTAGTGAATGAAACTGACATAACCCCTGCCCTCCTGTAGTTTATAGGTTAGTCACAGAAGTTAACAAATGCAACTGCCTCCAGGAATAAGCAGATAGAGAAAGTGAGTAAAGCTTTGAATATAAGCCTATAATTAGTGGTGGAGGCTCTGGCTAAAAAAGAGTGATTAGTCTACTGGAAAGAATTCAAATTCAAAATTTATTTAAGCAATGAGTCATCCCTTTGGGAGGGTGGTAAGAGGCAACCTGGAGTCTGAGCACTTTATGCGACTCTCTGCTTATGAGTTTGAGCTTCTAATAGTGAATCAAAGCAGGGATAGCTCAACTATCAGGAGAATGGTGTTGTTTGCTTTTGTGTCTCCCATTTACCACTTATCAATTATTCAACCACCTGCGGTCAGGGACCTGGGAGAAATCGGCAACTGGGACCAGGATGAATGTTCAAGTTACTGTTCACAGAGCAGTTGCATTTTGCCTTGCCCAGTAGGCAGCTTCCTAAGGCATTGCTGGCCTCACACTGATTGATGCCCATGTTGGTCAGGACTGATTGCTGTTTGCTCTGGTGAGAGTCATCAGTTCTGGCCAATATGCTGGGTTGCTTCATTGGCAGTGTTTTTCTCTTCTGTCAGCATCCTCTTTATCATTCTATAAATGAATAATAATATTTTTATTTATAGTAAATAGTTTCTTTATTTTCTAAAGGGTGAACTATCATGAGATTACTTTAATGTGAATGTAGATTAGACTTCCTTAAGACCCAAAATTACCATTTTTTTAATTGCATATCATAGCAAAATACAAAACAAAAACATTCATAATGACACAAATAGAAAAGATTTGACTATACATCCTATATATACTCATATCACTCTATCATATATCATATAAGTAACAAAATTTATGCACAAATATAAGATTTTAAGGGATGAAATGTCTTAATATTTTATTTGTACACTTTAAAAGATAGTCATACACATGCCACACATTGAAGGCTAAAAATTAAATAATGATAAATAATCTAATCTAATAAAAGAGTAATATTGAAATTGACCATTTCTTCGGGATGCCTAAGCCATGCCCACCAGCCAATAAAAATGGCTGTATGCAAATTGACTCAGCCAAGATGGAGGCCAGCAGTCATGGAGCTAGAGTAAATAGGCAGCTTCCGTTGCACCAGGAGTAAACTGTCCGCCTAGGCCAGCTGGGCCTCTCGCTGCTCATTCAACATAGTTGCAACATTGATTCAATTATAGAAACCACAGAGCTGAAGCAAACAGCAGGCTTCCATTGCACCAGCGATGGAGGAAACTGCCTGCCTAGACTGGCTGGGCATGTCTACTAAGGCAACATTCTTTCTATTATAGAAGCCACGAAGCTGAAGCAGTCAGGAGGCTTCGTTACCTGCCTAGGCCTCGGCTTAAAGAAACAGTGTATCAATTATAGAAGATAAACCCCAGAAACCTGCTTCCAGCCAGCCTTGTTGGGACATTGGGTCAATGGGAGCTGTGGGCAGCCTGAAAGCCTGGAAACAGCCCTCAGCCTGTCACCCAGGCTGGCCAGTTACCCCAGTAGGGACCCAAAATCTGAAGGGGCTGTGGGAAGCCTGAAAACACCCCTCAGCTCCTCACCCAGGCTGACCACACTCCAGTGGGGTGAGGGTCCACACTGGGGGGCTTGGCCAGCTTGCAAACAGCCATCATCCACTCACCCAGGCTGGCCAGGCATGCCAGCAGGTGGACATCCCCAGAGGGGTCCCAGACTGCGAGAAGGCACAGGCTGGGCTGAGGGACCTTCTGAGTGCACAAATTTTTGTGCGCCAGGCCCCTATTATGAACAATAATACAATAACCCATACTAACTTTTATTGAGTGTTTATTGCTTTCTAAGCATATATAACTTCAGAGAAATGGAGTAATTACCAAGTATATTTTTACCTTATCCTATATAATAAAAGCATAATATGCAAATTGACCATCCCTTCAGAATGCCTAAGCCATGCCCACCAGCCAATCAGAGCAACTGTATGCAAATTAGCCCAGCCAACATGGAAGCCGCCACTCATGGACCTGAGTAAACAGGCAGTTTCCATTGCAGCAGGAGTGAAACTGTTTGCAGGCCCAGCTGCGTTTCTCTGGGCTCTAGGCAACAACATATTTGCAACAATGTCTCAATCATAGAAGCCTCGGGAGCTGAAGCAAACAGCAGGCTGGGCCTGACTTCTAAGGTCAACAGTGTCTCAATTATAGAAGCCACGAGGTGAAGCAGAGAGGAGGTTTCATTACCTGCCTAGGTCTTGGCTCAAAGGAACAGTGTATCAATTATAGAAGATAAACAAACCCCAGAAACCTGCTTCCAACCAGCCTTGCTGGGACATTGGGTCAATCGGAGCTTTGGACATCCTGAAAGTCTGAAAACACACCTCAGCCCATCACCCACGCTGGCCACATCCCAATGGGGTGAGGGATCCCACTGGGGAACTTGGCCAGCCTGCAAACAGCCATCAGCCCCTCACCCATGCTGACCAGGCACACCATCATGTGGACATCCCCAGAGGGGTCCCAGACTGCGAGAGGGCACAGGTCAGGCTGATGGACCTCCCAAGTGCACAAATTTTTGTGCACCAGGACCCTGGTTTTATTATAAAATAGAATTGTTAATGTCTACTATATTACTGCCATTTTTTTCATTATTTAACAGCTTAAAAATAATGTCCTCCTTAAGAAGCTTACTTAGCTTCTCCATGCCTTTCTTTTCTCATCTGTAAAATAGATGTAAAATATTACCTTTGTCATTATTGGTTTTTTATTAGTATTAGATTAATTAATGTATGCAAAGTATTTGCGAGAGTCTTATACAAGGTGCTATATAATAATAATGTGTGCTTTTGCTTTCATTATTATTAATATCATAGACTGAAAAAATAAAGCCATTTTGTATTTGGGTAGTTGAGAGAAAAAGGAAGAAGATTTTCAATTTGTCATCATGTTTCTTATATTTTTCTCACTTCTGAAGAACAATGTATGATATCTTTGGCACCTAAACCGTGAAGAACTTAGTATAAAGATAAATTAAGTACTATATAGTAAAAAGGTAATATGCAAATTAACCCTCATACCCTCATAAGATGGCTGCCTATGACCAGGCCAGCAGGGTGGTTAGTGAGGCAAGGGGCAGGCTGCATAGAGCGACCAGGCTGGCGGAGGTTAGCGAGGGACAACCAAATGACTGAACATGCAGGCTTTGTAGGGTTACCAGGCCAAAAGGGGTGGGCAATTGGAGGCAACCAGGCCAGCAGGAGATGCAGTTGAGGGTGACCGGGCCATCAGGGGAGAGGGACAGTTAGAGGAGACTAGGCCAGCAGAAGGGGGCAGTTGGAGGCTACCAGGCAAGCAGAGGGGAGTAGTTGAGGTTGACCAGACCAACCAGGGTGGCAGTAAGAGGCGACCAGGCCAGAACCAGGGGTAGTCAGTGGTGACCAGGCTGCAGACAGAGGTAGTGAGGGGTGATCAGGTCAGTGGGGGTGGGGGGCAGTTAGGGGAAACCAGGCAGGCAGGCAGGTGAGTGATTGGAAGTCGGTGGTCCAGGATCATGAGGGGGATGTCCAACTGTCAGTTTAGGCCCAATCCCTAATCCTGAAACCAGCAATTGGATATCCACTGAGGGATCCTGGATTGGAGAGAATGTAGGCTGGGGTGAGGGAACCCTCCCCCATGCCATCTGCACAAATTTTGTGCACCAGGCCTCTAGTAAAATATCAGAGAAGGATCAAAGTACCAAATATCACTTTACCTCTGATGAAAGCCACTCTGTGAGTAAAAGAATTCATAGCACATTAGAGTACTATTCTAACTTCAAATCTTATGTTTATTTGTTATTTACTTACAGAGTTAAAATAAGTTTAAAATTAATATAAGCAACCTTTGAGTAACTCCAATGGGATGGGATGTCAGAAAGGGGAGTTGGAAGTGTGTGAGGAAGTGAGAGTTCTTTGGATTTTGTTATCATGGGGAAATTGGCCACATTCATGACCTTCAGATTTTTCAAACCCATCTGTGTCAGTGGTTCTCCACTCTGGCTACATAAATAGACCCTTGGAGAGGTTTTAAAATGTAAAAGTACTGAGCCCCACCTCACATCTCTGGGCATTGGGATCTGGTATCAGCAGATTTGCAAAGTTCCCCAGAAGAATACAGAGTGAAACCTGTATGACAACCACTGAAATGTCTGACATGTTCCTTGGCTAGAGGGTGCCTGGGTCTTGCAACAGTCATGGCTATTGTCCCTTTGACACTTGCTGCTTTACTGGGTATTAACCTCCTTCTCTGAAGTTCAGCATCTGATGCTCTATGGCTCAAAGTGATATAAACAAATTAGCTTGTTATAGGTGGACGCTACAGAGTCTTGACTACAGCAAATATAGTTTAGGAAGGTTCTGATAATAAAGGAAGAGGAGAGTAAAGTTAATGATAGTATCTATATTGGGAATTATTACATGGTGCTTAATGTATAAAAGGTTGTTTTTGTTTCTTCTTCATTTAATTTTCTAAGAAATATGACACACATGTATGCATGACTCTCTCTCTCTCTCTCTCTCTCTCTCTCTTTCACACACACACACACACACACTCACACTCATACCTTTTTGCTTCTGTTTCTCTGGGAAACTCTCACAAATTCGTCAGGTTTACTCCCAAATATGGAGAGAGTTGTTTTATTTTCAAAATATATCAGAGGAATAAGTGAAGTAGAAATGGAGATGCTATATTAGCTTTATGAAATTCAATAATTAGAATTGAGAGAGTGTGTCAAAGCGCAGGGAGAAAGAATAAATGCAGGTTCCACACTTAACAGTGTGTCTGTGGAATCAGAAGACCCTGGGTAAGTAACCTGATATGGCTTCTTAATCACTTACTTCAAGGAACTGTTCATTTCTTTAAAAAAAAAAAAAAATATATATATATATATATATATATATATATATATATATATATATATATATAATTTTATTGATTTTTTACAGAGAGGAAGGGAGAGGGATAGAGAGCCAGAAACATAGATGAGAGAGAAACATCCATCAGCTGCCTCCTGCACACTCCCCACTGGGTATGTGCCCCCAACCAAGGTACATGCCCTTGATCGGAATCGAACTTGGGACCCCTGAGTCCACAGGCCGACGCTCTATCCACTGAACCAAACCAGTTAGGGCCTGTTCATTTCTTTATGTGTGTTTTCTCTTCTAGAAAATGAATGTGCAGTATACATCACTGCTCTCAATCCATTATCTTCACCTGAGGAACTATTTAAAAACTAGAGTCCCAGTGCATGAAATTCATTCACAGGGGAAGAGGGGGGTTCCTCAGCCTGACCTCCATCCTCTCCAATCAAGGACTCCTTGGGGTATGTCCAACTGCTGGTTTGATTAGGCCTAAACTGGCAGTCAGACATCCCTCTTCTTACAATCTGGGACCTCTGGCTCCTAACCACTCACCTGCCTGCCTGATTGCCCCAACCCCTCTGCCTGTCTGCCTAATCACCCCTAACTACCCTCCCCTGCTGGCCTGATTGCCCCTAACTACTTCTGCTTTGACCCCTGCCACCGTGGTTTTGTCCAGAAGGAGGATCAGAAGATGTCTGATTGACCTGGTCTAATTATCATATTACCCTTTTATTAGTATAGATACTGATTCTGAGCCCATCACCAGAGATTCTGATGTATTGGCTGATGTGGAGGAATAAGCATCAGCATATAACTTGATCTCAAAGTAATTCTACACTTCAGAACTGGTGGATCAGATGTTGGCAGAGAGAGAAACATAGTTTGTTGTTGTACTTATTTATGTGTTTATTAGTTGATTCTTCCATGTGCCCTGACCAGGGGATTGAACCCACAACCTTGGTGTATTGGGACCATTCTCTAACTAACTAAGCTACCCAGCCAGGGCTGGATTAGATCTTAAATTTCCTTATTTAAGAATTGAATAAGTATTGGCATAAAGCTAGTACTGGGAGAGGGTTAGGGATGAGGTGATACACACTGAACTCAATTTAAAAATAATATTATTTAAATGTTAATAAACATTTAATAAAGAGTTACCTTAGAAACTATTAAAAACCAATCATGATTCTAATTTTTCTGTGGCAATATAAAAACTGTGTATTTTTCATCTAAAAGAAGAAAAGCAAGTTTTGTGTTGTTATTCAATTATCAATGGTTTTAATCTTTTATATATAAAACTAGGGGCCTGGTGCATGAAATTCATGCACTCGGAGGTGGGGGTGGGTCCCTCAGCCCAGCCTGCCCCATCTCACATATTGGGAGCCCGCAGAGGGTATCCTACTGATGGCTTGGGCCCGCTACCTGATCCCCTTGGGAGCGGGCCTAAGCCACAGTCTGGCCTCCCTTTGTGGGAGGCGACCAGGCTAATCAAGGGAAGCCACCAGCCCCATCACCCCACTGCTCCAGCCACTGCCAGTCACCACAGCCACCAAGGTGTTTTCATCAACACGGACTCCAGGCCCTTCACCATGAAAAAATGACAACTTCCTTTAGGCATTTTCAAGATGTGTCTTTCATAGCATATGACATTTCTTTCTTTCTTTTTTTTTATCTTCACCTGAGGCTATGTTTCCATTGATTTTTAGAGAATGTGGAAGAGAAGGGAAAAACAGAGAAACAACAAAGTGAGAGGAACACTTCAATTGGTTGCCTCCTGCATATGCCCTGATCTAGACCCGGGCCAGGGAGGAGCCTGCAACCTAGGTACATGCCCTTGGTCAAAATTGAACCCAGACCCTGCAGTCAGCAGGCTGAGGCATTATGCACTGAGCCAAATCAGCTACGGCAGGATATGACATTTCTTATCCCTCCAGCAGTGGACCTTCATTTTTTTTTTCTCCAGGAGTGTGGTGGAAAAACCCTAGATCGCCTTTTTGGATTCTTATTACCCAAGTTACTAAGAATATTACCAGTGTCATACAGGGAGCTTAGCCAATGAGCAGTAAGAAAAGATGTTTCCTCTGTAGTTCACTCTGATCACCAGCACCACCCCTCCCCCTCCAATCCCAGATCCACTCCTGCCTAGGTTTGTAGCCTCTGGCCAACATTCCAGGTCTGGGGAGGGGACCCCCAGACCCCTGTGATCACTGGCTCTGCCCCTGCCCAGGCCTGAAGTCTCTGCCTGAGGCTGCAGGCCAGGGCAGAAGACCCCCAAGCCCCTCTGATCACTGGCTTCACAGAGCCCAGGCTTCTGTGATCACTGACTCTGATCCTGCCCCTTGCCATCGCCAGCTCTGCCCTTGCCCCACTGGCAGTCTGTGGCCAAGGCTACAGGCCTGGGCAGGAGACCCCCAGGCCCCTGCTTTGCTGGCTTCACATGTGCCCAGACCCCTGCAATAGCAGTCTCTGCCCCTGCCCCTCTGATCACTGACTCTGTGGAGCACAGGCACCTGTAATCTCTAGCCTTCCCCCTGCCCAGACCTGAGGCCTCTGGCCCAGGCCTTATGCCTGGGTAGGGCACCCTCATACCCCTCTGATCACTGGCTCTGCCCCTGACCCCTCCAATCATCAGCTCCACCCTTGCCTGGGACCTCTGGCAAAGGTGTCTTGCCTGGGCAGGGGCCCTCATCCCCCTATGATTGCCTGTTCCACCCCTCGGGCCCCCCACCTCCCCCGCCACCTGCCTGGCTAACAGTCTTGACCACTTCAGTGGTGGGGCTGAGCCAGACTGGGCACTGCCATCTTGTGGCTATGGGCGCCTCCATCTTGTGGGTATGGGAGTGGCCATCTTTGTGATGGAATTATGCCTAATTTGCATATTACTCTTTTATTAGATAGGATACTTAATTTTTGGCATATATAAACCTTTTTAAAAATATATATATTTCTATTGATTCTAGAAAGGAAGGGAGAGAGAGATAGAAACATCAGTGATGAGAGGGAATCATTGATTGGCTGCTTCCTGCATCACTCCTGCTGGGGTTCAAGCCCACAACCAGCGTATGTGCCCTTGACTGGAATAGAACCTGGGACCCTTCAATCTTCAGGCCAATGCTCTATCCACTGAGCAAAACTGGCTAAGGCCATATATAAACTTTTATTGTTACATCTTATTGTTAGGCTTTGCATTGTTCAATTCGCATATATGTTTGTCCTTTTTATATTTGCTATTTTTAGTTCTTTTTCTATGTTTTAAAAAACAAAGGAATATAAAAATTATTTTTGAGTAGTCCCATCCCATGTTTCTCTGTTATGGAATAATATCCTTGGTGTTAAAGTAGGTTAGTCAAACATTTTAAGTGTGGAAAGCTTAACTAGCAATTGCAGTGGAAATTAATACATGCATGCACTTTGAAAATTCAATTGATTATAAATGATTTCATAAACCCATGACAATATTTTCTCTCCACTTTCTTAAGTGTTCATAAATATACAAAAACCAAATAAAGCAAGTAAGTTTTTTTAAAAAGATAATTAATAAATCAAGAGTAAAATATAAGCAATATTTCACACACAAAAAACAGAAACAAATAGATAATTATAAACATTAACCATCAAATGGTTAATATTATCTATGATCATTTAATTTTAATATTGATTAGAAGGTCCTAATAGTCAAACAGATTTGGCAAAAAGTGTAAACTGAGTTTTCAGCAAAATGCTACCAATTTCCCATTTTCTCTGTTCCTTCACCAAGGATTGGCACCGTATTGTATGTTCCCTAAATTAAATGACCTGACCTTTCTTTATCTTATGAGACCACATTTTATTTATCCAAAATGTATTGTGCTCCCTCCTTCCACCCCAGCATATTGAAATTTACACTGCACTGAGCTGTGGGGTCTGCAGAGATGCCCAAAAGAATGTAAACTGCAGATTGATATAACATCATAATTTAAATGGGCGGTGGAAATATGGGGAGAACATTTTACCATGTTTATGATCGAACACCCAGGTTTCTATTTCCTTTGGCTTTGATTGACTGCATCTCTTTCTCTTACACAGCTAATTCAAATTATTTGTGCCTCTTGAGTACATAATATGAGCCAAAAGTTGCACTACATCCTCATGCTGTTTGCAAACTCTCTAAGTGGTTCTTGCCAGGAACCAGCACTCAAGAGGAAAGTGAATATTCCATGATATTCAAATAGCTTGACTTGATTTCATTTTTTAAAGAAAGTTTTGTCAAGTTAAAGGTATAAGAGAGGTATATCTTGAAATTATTTGTTCATATTAATTTGTATATTTGCTTTTGCTGTCTTTCTTTAGGCAAGCTGACATAACTGTATAATATTTAAATATTTTAAATCTAAAAAAAGTTATTTTAAATTTTTACCTGAATAGTTTCTGACCATATAAATATATAAGATCTCACTCTTCAAGGATACAAATGGTGTCTACATTTGAAGAAAGCCTAGATGAAATTATGTAGATGTGAACTGATCATATCTTTCTATTCTTAGGGCTTGAGAATGGATATCTATTGCGAGTAACCTCTATAATGAAATGATCATGACATACTATATTGTTCTGAAAAGTATCTGAAGTGAACTACTCTGTTTACTTTGTTCAAAGAGGTTGGTAAATCTTGTGTTATGGTTAAGGTGCATAAGAAATGAAGCTGATATTATGACTAAAGGATATAGCACAGTGGTTCTCAACCTTCTAGCCCTTTAAATACAGTTCCTCATGTTGTGACCCAACCATAAAATTATTTTCATTGCTACTTCATAAGGTAATGTTGCTACTGTTATAAATCATAATGTAAATATCTGATATGCAGGATGGTCTTATGTGACCCCTGTGAAAGGGTCATTTGACTGCCAAAGGGGTCACAACCCACAGGTTGAGAACCACTGATAGCAGGGCAGGTTTATGATTATTAAACATTTATCTAATCATGCAGAGAAAGAAGTTCAGAATGTGTGCTCTTTTACCTCCAGATTACATGAATTTATTGAAAAAAACTTCTATACTCTTTTAAAATGATGAATGGCACATTATTTTGAGACATTTATGTGTGAAGTTACAAAGTAGAACAGTTTCTCAAATAACATCATTTCATTCAAGGTCATTTACTGATAAAAGGGTAATGTGCTAATTAGACCAGATGTCTTCTAGACATCCTTCCAGATATCCTTCCAGACATCTTTCTGACAGGGGCCAAGGCATAGGCAGTTAAGGATGATCAGATTGGCAAAAGAGAGCAGTTAGGAGTGATCAGGCCAGCCGGGAAGAGCAGTTAGGGTTGATCAGGCAGGCATGCAGAGTGGTTAGGGACAATCAGGCAGGTAGGCAGGTGAGTGGTTAAGAGCCAGCGGTCCCAGATTGCAAGAGGGATGTCCCAGATTGGAGAGGGTTCAGGCTGGGCTGACGGATGCTCCCCCGCCTCCCCCCTTCCCCCGCACACACACACATGCATGAATTTCATGCACCAGGCCTCTAGTTTTATTATAACACTAGGGGCCCGGTGCACAAAAATTTGTGCACTCGGGGTGGAGGGAGTCCCTCAGCCTGGCCTGTGCCCTCTGACAGTCTGGGACCCCTCAGTGGATGTCCTATGATGGCCCCATTCTGCCAGG
>PVJC01021567.1:0-17696 GCA_004026665.1 Murina feae
CCTAGGCAGGCATTTTACTCCTGGTGCAACGGAAGCTTCCTGTTTGGTCTAGCACCGTGGCTGCCCACCACCATCTTGGCTGGGTTAATTTGCATACAGCCGCTCTGATTGGCTGATGGGTGTGGCTTGGCTGGTGGGCGTGGCTTAGGTGTCTCTGAGTGATAGCTAATTTGCATATTACACTTTTATTAGATTAGATATATATATAGTCTAATATATATTTATATCTAATAAGATATCAATTTATTGCTATCATCATCAGATTTTTTTTTTGTTTTTCTTCTCATTCTTTTTTTTTAAAGACTAGCTTTACTGATTTTTTTAGAGAGAGAGAGAAGAAGGGAGAAGAGAGAAACATCGATGCGAGAGCAACATCAGTCAGCTGCCTCCTGCACACCCTCTACCCGGGGTTGAGCCCAAATCCCAGGCCTGTGCCCTGACCGGGAATCGAACCAGCAACCCCTCAGTGCACGGGCTGATGCTCAACCAACTGAGCCACACCAGCCAGGCCTTTCTTCCCAGACTGTAAGCTGATCTTCACTATTGGTATTTACGAGATGCTAACGGCAAGATCCTATTTTTCCTGTCACTGTATTCTTCGCCTCAACGATGAGCTCCTGTTGATTTAACGCCAACAAGTGAAAAATCCACTTTCATGTTGACTTCCTCAGCCAGGCTGCTGCCTTGGGCCACCAGCCCCTTTCTGCATGTGACACTCTGCTGTGTATGATGTCGCCTGAACAGACAGACCTAGGGCCTCCTCCCTGAGTCAGCTCGCAGCCCGACCGAGGGAGCCAGCCTGGTTATAAATAAACATGACGGTCCACCGACTAGCACAGACATGGGGGAAATTAATATTGTTATCTATTTCTTGGATAGGTAGTACAATGGTCGGGTGTCCACAGGAGGCTTTAGGGGGAGAAATGATGTTTTTATATATGAGAAAGGAACATGGAACACTTGAGAGCTCTTTCTTTTTTCCCTCCCAATCATCAGCCTCATTATTCAACTCGGCCAACTTTACAGATTCAAAATGAGTCCTTCCTCTATTCATTAAGATAGCATCGTGGGCTCTGGGCGCAGGCAGCGAGGACAGGCGCTGTGTCTGACTGCTAATAAGGCCCTCGTGAAGTTGAGTCTTCCGTTTCTGTGACATGCGTGCTGCCGGCATGCTAATTCTATCGGACACGGTACACTCGGGTCCTCTGCGATCAGTTTCCTGTTGATCAGTTTCACAGAAATAGTTGGTCTTTGTCCTGTTAAGACAGCATCCTCGAAGGAGCTGTTGGGCAAGGGGATGCCAGAAAAGTGCACTTACTAGTAATTGCCCGGCCGGGGTGGCTCAGTGGTTGAGCGTGCACCTAGGAACCAGCAGGTCACGGTTCCATTCAAGGTCAGGGCACATGCCAGGGTTGCCCAGTAGGCGGTGTGCAGGAGAGGAAGTCGATCAATGATTATCTCTCATCATTGGGGTCTCTCTCTCTCTCTCTTTCTCTCTCTCTCTCTCTCTCTCTCTCTCTTTCTCTCTCCTCATCTCCCTTCCTCCCTGAAACCAATAAAATTATATTACACAAAATAAAACACACAAAAAAAACATGAAAAAGAAGTCATGAGGGCAAAGGTCAGCATGTCAAGATTTGCAGAGCGGGAAGACAAAAAGAACGTGGCTGGTGATGACATCATTAAGCCAGTGAGTTCTCCCTGAACTGCCCCCCCCCTCCGGCCCTGTTTACCATGTGACGTATGAACGTCATCGTGCCATAAACCACGTTTGTCAGGTTTTCGGTACTTGCACCCTAGGACATCCTAACCGATTTAATAAATGTCCCCATTCTCCAAAGAAACTGAAATTGCGATGGGAGTGTCTGTAATAGCGGGATCCGGCTACAGGGAGAACACTGCTTTTGTTCTATTAGGAGAGCAAGTCAGATATCGGTCCTAGAAAGATGCCAATGCTCTTTACTTACTTACAAGTATTTTCTAGAAGCTGTCTTTATTGTAGACATCATGTTCTTCTGATTGTTTTCCTGAGGTTTCCTTGAGGAATTCTGGGTGTTGGGATTGACACAGGCCCTGAAATGAACCAGCTCCCATCGGACCGGTGAATCACGGAGTGTGCCACCCATTCCTGTGTGCGACAATATGTATTTTGATAAATATTGGTTCTGTGGCATGGACTCAGATATCTGTATAGTTCACACCAGGGGCGCCTATCTCTTTTCAAGGAAAAAATGGGAAACGTGACAATTCCTCAGGTTGATCCAAGTCATCGCTGATCCCTGATTTATACACCGTATAAAACTTTCACTCTGTTAATGATGTCGTATTTGAATTGATTTTAAAAACTAACAGCGTTGTCCGGCTCATGTGGCTCATTGGTGGAACGCTGACCTATGAACCAGAAAGTCATGGTTCAATTCCCAGTCAGGGCACAGGCCCGGATTGTGGGCTCCATTCCCAGTAGGGCGCGTGCAGGAGGCAGCCGATCCATGATTGTCTCTCATCATTGATGTCTCTATCTCTCTCTCCCCCTCTCCTTTCCTCTCTGAAATCAATAAAAAAAAAATATATATATATATTTTAAATTAATGGTGTAGAATAAAAACTGACGTATGGTGGAGTAACGCCTTGGTGTAGACCAAACCAGACACCAAAAGGAACCGAAGAGCTGACTAACAAACCACTACAACCACCACAGAGAATGTGTAGAAGCTTTGAAGAGTGACCAAAAGACATTCATGTCGGGATGCAGGAAAAGAGGGAAGTCCATAGCAGTGAGACCGACATTCTGTGATGTCTGCACCCAAGTGACTTGCCAATGAGTCGGTGACGCGGGTCCAAGAGACCACACAGTGGAGAGTGGCAGGAAGGGGCCAGGGCTAGCGCTGTGCCTGGCAGTCTCACGGGGCAGGGAAGACGGGATCTTGGAGGTCCATGCTACCCTGGCGGCAAGGACTGCAGAGACCCAGGCGCCAGGAAGGATGGAGTATATGCAGCTGAGTGTGACATGCTGCCCCCTACCTCCCATCAACGCATCAGATGGTTCAGAACCAAGAAGCTAAAAATGTCAACCACAAAGCAGCGGTTCTAAGTCGTGGAAGCTGAATGGAGATCATGGGGGTGCTATTAAGGTGAGAAGATAAACTTGGAGTCAGGCACCTCCAAGGAAAAGGATGATAAACACCCCAAAGTTCCAGGTAGAACCGACAAAAGGCTATGACTTAGGAGTAAGAAATTCATCAGTGGCCAATAGAGTCCCAGTGCTAGTAGAACATGGCTTTTGAGCATATAAAACGTACCCAGTCCTGCCCTGACTGGTTTGGCTCAGTGGATACAGCGTCAGCCTGCAGACTGAAAGGTCCCAGGTTCGATTCCGGTCAAGGGCATGTACCTTGGTTGCGGGCACATCCCCAGTGGGAGTGTGCAGGAGGCAGCTGATTCAATGTTTCTCTCTCACCAATGTTTCTAACTCTCTATCCCTCTTCCTTCCTCTCTGTAAAAAATCAATAAAATATAAAAAAATGTACCCAGTCCCAATTGAGATCTATTATGAGGGTAAAATACATACCACATATTGAGGTCTTAGTCCACACACACACACACACACACACACACACACACACACAGAATGTTTAATATCTCATTAAAATTTTTACACCACTGATATGCTGTGGAAATAGTATTTTGGCTACGGTAATAACAGAATGACCTTCCCCTTCTCTTTGCACTTTTAAAGTGTGCTATTGGTTAAGTTGAAACGATGTGTGTAGCTCACATTATATTTCTGAGTAGCACTCTCAGAATTCGATCAGCCCTCACAAAGGCTTAAGCTTGATCACGTCTACCTAAAACTATGGCCTCAAAAAAGAAAAAAAGAGAAATGGGTTAAACTGGTAGGAGAAATAGGTCATTTACAATGTAAGTGATTTTTAAAAAATTATTATTTTTTAAGCCTCACCCGAGGTTATTTTTGCATTGATTTTTAGGGAGAGTGGAAGCGAGAGGGAGAGACAGAGAGAAACATTGATGTGAGAGGAACACATTGATAGGTTATCTCCAGCACACACCCTGACCAGGGCCTGGGCCAGGGAGGAGCCTGCAACCAAGGTACGTGCCCTTGACCAGAATCCAACCTGGGACCCTTCAGGCCACAGGCCGATGCTCTAACCACTGAGCCACCGACCAGGGCCAATGTGAGTGATTTTTAACCACCTTATTCAGTGACTTATAGAAGAGATAAAATCAGTAGGAGTGTAGACGCTTGAACTTGACCTTATTTGCATACATCCAAATCTGCCCTCAACAATTTACGGACATGTTCTGAGCCAGAAAGTAAGTCTTGATGAATTTCTAAGGCTTGAAATCACAGAGTATGTTCTCTCACCACAATATAATTACACGAAAAATCAATAGCAAAAGAAAACCGGAAAAGCTGCAAGACTTGAAATTTATCAATACATTTCTACAGAGACCACGGGTCAAAGAACGTTCGTGATGGATATTAGAAAATATTTTCTGCTGAATGATAATGAAAATGCAACTTTTCAAGACATATGGGAGGCAACTAAAACAGTGCCCAGAAGGAAATGAATCTTGAAAGCACATATTAAAAAAGAAGGAACACTAAAAAATCAATGATCGCTGTGTCTGATGGAGTTAGAAACAGAAGTACAAATGAAGGCCCCCCCCAAAAAAAACACAAAAGAGAAATCATATTCACAAAACTGAGAGGAAGACACAATGGAGAAAACAGCAAAGTTAGACGCTTGCTTTTTATTTACGTTTTATTTTTAAATATATTTTTATTGAATTCAGAGAGGAAGAGAGAGGGAGATAGAAACACCAATGATGAGAATCATTAATCCGTTGCCTCCTGCATGCCCCCTACTGGGGATCAAGCCCACCACCTGGGCATGCGCCCTTGACCAGAATCAAACCCGGGATCCTTCAGTCCACAGGCTGACGCTCTATCCATTGAGCCACACCAGCTAGGCAAGAAGTTCTCTTTTTAAAAGACTCCCAGAATAAAAAGTGAGAAAAGGCAAATTACTCAAATCAGGTGCTGATGATGGCAAGCTCCCTTACTTTCTCACCAGTGTGCCCATCTGCACAATGGGTGCGATGCCTCACTTTGAGTTCTTGAGCAGATACACAGATGAGATGTGAACAGTTCTTGGTGCTGTCCTTGCAACCCAGAGGCATTCGCTAGCAGCAAGCGCTCCTACTGTGTGGCAGGAACGATTAGCAGAGAACTCACCGGAACTGGGTCGCTGTAGGAACTATAGATACACGAAGCACCCGGGGGCATGCAGGACGTGCTACTTTTCACTTTTTTAAAGGTTGATTTTGGGAAAGTTGAGTCCAGATGCTCAAAGGCTCCACTGAGAGATGTTCGAGGAATAAGAGACCTAAATAAGTGATTTTCACATCTTAATATTTTACACCCAAATAAAAAATGGTCACAGGGTGCATGGGTGTTGTTTATCATGGCAGTAATTGTTTTCTGGGCACCTATGTGGCGCATGAATTTCCTTTTATTTCCTTTTTTAAAAATATATTTTATTCATTTTTCACAGAGAGGAAGGGAGAGGGATAGAGAGTCAGAAACATCGATGAGAGAGAAACATCCATCAGCTGCCTCCTGCACACCTCCTACTGGGGATGTGCCCGCAACCAAGGTACATGCTCTTGACCAGAATCGAACTTCTATCCACTGAGCCAAACCGGTCAGGGCCATTTTTTTATTTCTTTTTTTTGGGGGGAGGAGGGGAGAGACTTAATCCTCACCTGAGGATATCTTCCCACTGATTTCTTAGAGAGAGTGGAAGGGAGAGGAAGAGACACAGAGCAACATTGATGTGAGAGAGACATATTGATGCCTCAGGTACACACCCCAACTAGGACCCGGGAACCTGCAACCAAGGCACATGCCCTTGACCGGAATCGAACCTCGGACCCTTCAGTCCACAGGCTGATGCTCTATCCACTGAGCCACACAGGCCAGAACCCGTGCATTTTCATTCTCAATATACCCCCAAAGTTCTGCATCGCCTTGTGAGGATGTAACAGCCACATTTGACTGGGTAAAGAGAGGCTCAGGGAGGTTAAGTGGCTTGCCTAAGGGCACACACACACACACACACACACACACACCCTGCAGGGCCACAGTGCCCCTCGCTGCCCGGGTGTGAGCTTCCTGGCACCCCAACAGGGCTGGGGCGCTCCACCCTGTTGCATGATGACACCCCTCTTCCCCCTCTAGGTGCACAGGACACTGCAGGACACAGGAAAGCCACGTAACCCCTTCGCCTGAGTACCCGGCAGGTGGATTTGGAAATGGCGGGGGACTGCCATGGCTCAGGGATTAGCAAGGAGCCAGGCTGCTCTCTGAGGCTCCCTCAGCCCCCGAGCTGCGGCTGGTGGCGCATCAGCAGGAGTCACAGTATCAGAAACTGGACAGCACTGTGGTCATGGCATTTGGAGTAGGATCATCCGTGGTACTCACAATAACAAGGGCAGCAGCAGCAATAATAATACCCCTTTTCAGGGAAGACGGTCTCAAAGGGTTAAGAATCGGAGGGATGCCTGCTGGCGTGGCTCAGTCACTGAGCGTCTGACACCTAGGAACCTGGAGGTCACAGGTTCGATTCCCGGTCAGGGCACATGCCCCTGTTTCAGCTCGATCCCCAGTGGGGGGCGTGCAGGAGGCAGCGGATCCAGGATTCTCTCTCATCCTCAATGATGTTTCTCTTTCTCGCTTCCTCTCCCTTCCTTTCTGAAATCAATTTAAAAAAAAAAAAAACAGCGTCGGAGGAAGGCGACAAGAAGGCCGCGCTGAAAACGCAGGGTGGCGGGGGAGGGATCAAACCAGAGGGAAGCTAAACCGGTGACCCTTGTCGGCAGTGAAAAGCGACCGATTAGGGAACGTTTCATGCTCATTTCCATGGAGATTTCTTTAATTTATGGAAGATGGCTTCCCGGCCCGGCCTGGTGCGCTGGCCGCGTTCTCCCTGGCCGCTGCCCTGGCCTCGCCGCCGGTCACCCGGGCGCCTCCAACATCTCCATCAGCCGCGCCCGCATCGCGCGCGCTGCTACCAGGATCCCGCTTTTTTTTCCCTTCCCCCTCCTTTCTTTCCGTCTTAGGATGCTTGTCACATGATGGCTTCATCGGGCCCCTCTCCTCCTGATCCCTTTCAAGCTCTTTCTCCAGCCCGGCATATCAAAGGAGATTTGTGGGTCACCGCGCGCGCACCCGGGGACGCAGCATATAAAGTCATCAGCCCGCTCCGCACGCCACCTCGCTCAACTGGCCATATTGTTCCCCTGCAAGAGGCCGGGGGCATGGCGGGGCCTGCTGAAGCCCTGGGTGAGCAGTTCAGCGAAGGATGCTCGCTTTTATTTTTTAATTTTATTTTACATATATTTCATTGATTTTTTACAGAGGGGAAAGGAAAGGGATAGAGAATTAGAAACGTTGATGAGTTGATGAGAGAGAAACATCCATCAGCTGCCTCCTGCACGCCTCCTACTGGGGATGTGCCTGCAACCAAGGCACATGCCCTTGACCGGAATTGAACCTGGAACCCTTGAGTCCGCGGGCCGATGCTCTATCCACTGAGCCACACCGGTCAGGGTGGGATGCTCGCTTTCAAAATTGAAGCATAGGAAGGCGGGGGGACAGAGAGCTGAGTCACCTTCTCCCCCCGGAAGCTTACTAGCACCCTAACACAAAGAAACACATCCTCTGACCAGGAATGTTTCACAGAATCCTTGTTATTTACCATTATTCTCATAGTTTAGGATTTCGTGAACGCATGAAATATTCCACTCTGCGCTCATTCGGCCACAGAATTACAACCTGCCCATGTTCGGATGTGTGCACAAGCCTCTTAACGAATAACTTTTCTTTCATATTTTTAAAAAATATATTTTTATTGATTTCAGACAGGAAGGGAGAGGGAGAGAGACAGAGACAGAAACATCCATGATGAGAGAGAATCATGAATCAGCTGCCTCCTGCACGCCCCACATTGGGGATGGAGCTCACAACCTGGGCATGTGCCCTGACCTGGGCTCGAATGGTGACCTCCTGGTTCACAGGTTGATGCTCAACCACTGAGCCACACCGGCTGGGTGCCAACTACCAGTATAATCCTATATAATAAAGAGGGAATATGAAAATTGACCATCACTCTGGTCAATTTGCACCCACAGCTGAGGCTAAGTTCCCATAAGGAGCCTTAAGGAGCAATCAGCAGGGACCTGAGGCTGTGCGCCCACCCACCTCCTGCATGGGGCTTGACAGGGGACCTCAGGTCATGCCTTCCACCCGCAGGGCTTGACAGGAGACCTCAGGCTGCTCCCCCTGCCCTGGCACCAGGCCAGAGGAACTCAGGCTGCACCCTCTTCCCTGGTGCCAGGCCGGGGGACCTGAGGCTGTGCCCCCCACCCAGCAGGACTTGATGGGGGCCCTCAAGGTGTGCCCTCCACCCTGGTGCCAGGCCAGGGACCTCAGGCCATGCCCCCCACCCCAGCACCAGGCCAGGGGACCTCAGGCTGCACCCCCCCACACACCTAGCAGGGCTTGACAGGGTGGGACTGGCTGGATCTGGATCTAGCCCAATGAAGGGGGGCTGTCCAGGTTTGGGTCTCGAGCGATTTTGAGGTGCATGTGGGTGGTTGAAGACTTAACTCTGAGTTCCATGGTGCACCCCAGACTCTGATAGGAGGAAGATTTTCATACACGTTTTACTAATTTTCTTTAATCTCTGACACTTCTCATTAAGCTCTGGTGTTTAAAGTACAACTGGGTCTCACCCTGTCGCCTCCTCAAATTTCAGATTCCTCTCCCCGCTGGCGTGGCTCAGTGGTTGAGCGTGGACCTATGAACCAGGAGGTCACGGTTCCATTCCAGGTCAAGGGCACAGGCCCGGGTTGCAGGCTCCATCCCCAGCTGGAGGCATGCGGGAGGCAGCCGATCCATGATTCTCTCTCATCATTGATGTTTCTCTCTCTCTCTCCTTCTCCTTTCCTCTCTAAAATCAATAAAAAAAAATATGTCTATTTTTTAAAATTTCAGATTCCTCTTGCATTTCATTCTGGACTTTGGGGCTGTCCGGTCCCACAGGATGAAGTGGGGAGGGCTGGCAAGGGTTACCCAGCTCCTTTTATAAATACGACAATGTAAAATCAGGGTCACCCGGGCCCGCCGGCGCTCAGCGAATTCCTTCGTGTCCGCCGCACACATCAGTGGACCAGGGCCTGGGCCTTTAGATAGCCAGCCTTGGTAAGCAGATTTTCCAAAAGTGATTTCGCCCCCTTTGTGGAAGGGCTGTATGGGCTGGCGAGATAGGCAAGGAGAACGGGGGATTTTGTGTTGCAGCTTAGTCCGCAGACCAGCGTCGCTGCAGCGGGCTTAGGGCCCCTGTGACTTGCTGTTACTCTCCCACTTAATGCTGATGAGAGCCGAGAAACAAGCCAGCAACTACTTAATAGCATCTGAACGCAGATGGCAGAGCAGGATCATCTCTGGAGGAGTCAGGTGACCAGATTTAAAGCGGTACACCATTGACCCGAGGGGGGGAGGGGGAGGGTTCTCTTTTTTTCTTTTCTTTTTTTAAAAATTATTACTTAAAATATTACAAAGAGTAATCGGGACTTTTTTTAAAACGCCGCGGGACGCAGGACAGATAGTTCAACATTGGGACTGTCCCGCCAAAAGCGGGACGTCTGGTCACCTTAGCTTCTGCCCTTCTTGCCTCCCTTGGAGAATCCTGCGTTTATCTCCTTGGGTAACCGGTGGTCTTCCTTTGATCAGTGTTGTTGATATCTCCAACTTTTCTCTTTTTTTTTTTTTTCTATTGATTTGAGAGAGAGAGAGGATGGGAGAAGGAGAGAGAAACATCCATGACGAGAGGGAATCATGGATCGGTTGCCTCCTGCACGCTCCCCACTGGGGATCGAGCCCACAACCCGGGCCTGTGTCCTGAGCTGGACTCGAACCGGCGACCTCTTGGTGCATAGGTTGGTGCCTAACCACTGAGCCACACCGGCCGGGCTCTAGTCTTTCATGCTTAAGTTTCTTGGAGCGGAAAACATGGGGAGTGCTAGCTTGGCCTGAGACATGAGTGGGACGGGAGGAAGCAACATTAGAGAGTAGAAGGGAAAGAAAGGAGAAGTTGCTGTCACAAGAGCTTTCATGTTTTGCAGCTCATGCACGCGTGTTTTCTTTACCTGTTCTCCCGTGATTTCTCCCACAGGCCCTGCCTCTGCACTCACAGAAGAACAAAAAGCTTTCAGAAGACTGAGCGAGACCCACATCCCAACACCCCACAATGGTCCATGGAACTCGCTGCCTACGTGTTTTCAGGACCTGCGAACGAACGGGTAGGTAGGAAACAGTTCCAGAATGGACCCTGATGAGGTCTTGCTCCAGGCCAGGGCTCGCCAGCCTCGGTACTACTGCCAAATTTTAATATATCTAATCTAATAAAAGAGTAATATGCAAATTAACCATCACTCTGAGACACCTAAGCCACGCTCACCAGCCAATCAGAGTAGCTGTATGCAAATTAACCCAGCCAAGATGGCGGCCGGCAGCCATGGAGCTAGAGCAAACAGGAGGCTTTCGTTGCACCAATGATGGAGTTGAAACTGACTGCCTAGGCCGGCCGGGCCTCTGCTCAAGGCAACAATGTTTTAATTATAGAAGATAAATAAACCCCAGAAACCTGATTCCAGCCAGCCTCGCTGGGACGTTAGGTCAATGGGAGCTGTGGGCAGCCTGAAAACGGCCCTCAGCCCCTCACCCAGATAGGCCAGGCACCCCAGTAGGGACCCAAACCCTGAAGGGACTTGTGGGCAGCCTGAAAACGACCCTCAGCCCTTCATCCAGGCTGGCCACACCCCCATGGGGTGAGGGTCCCCACTGGGGGGCTAGGCAAGCCTGCAAACAGCCATCAGCCCCTCACCCAGGCTGGCCAGGCACACCAGCAGTTGGACATCCCCTGAGGGGTCCCAGACTGCGAGAGGGCACAGGCTGGGCTGAGGGACCTCCCCTGAGTTCACAAATTTTTGTGCACCGGGCCCCTAGTTTTTATTGATTTCTGAGAGGAAGGAAGAAGAAGAGGGAGATAGAAGCATCAATAATGAGAGAGAATCATGGATTGGCTGCCTCCTGCACGCCCCCTACTGGGGATCGAGCCCGCAACCCAGGCCTGTGCTCTGATGGGGAATTGAACTGTGACCTCCTGGTTCATAGGTCGATGCTCAACCATGGAGCCACGCTGGGCGGCCACATGCTGGGTAAATCTTGTTTGTGGAGCTGTTCTGTGCACCACAAAATATTTAGCAACATCTCTGCCTTCTATCGCACCCCCACTCCTCCTGCAAAGGCAAGAAAAAATGTTCCAGAAATTGCCAAGTGTTCCGGGGATGCAGGAGAAAAGTACATGTGTTGAAAGCCACTGTCCTGGAACATGTGACTTTTTCACTCTGCTTGACTTTCACTCATCTCTTCGCCACCCATCCTCTTGCCCTAATGCCTTTCCTCATTTCCTCCTTCTCATCGTTCAGGTCTCCGCTGGGGAGGCACCTCCTCTGGGAAGTCCTCCAGGACTTGGAAAGACTTAGGTGACCTGCCCTGTGCCCCTAGACCTAGCACGCACCAATCTTCATCACCATCCATCCAATCCACATGGGAGGGCTGGCGCCTTTGTCCTTCATCAATCTTTATGTCTGACCTAATTCATATGCCTATGAAAACAGGCTGCTCAGAACTGACCACCAATCACCATCGGTGAATGTACAATACCCTCCTTGCTTCTGGACACTGTGCTTCTACTAATACATCCTAACATGGCATTCTACTTTTAAAAATTTTGCAGCCCTGGCTGGTTTGGCTCAGTGGATAAAGCATCGACCTGAAGACTAAGGGTCCTGGGTTCGATTCCAGTCAAGGGCACGTGCCCAGGTTGCAGGCTCAAATCCCCAGTAGGGGGCGTGCAGGAGGCAGCCGATCAATGATTCTCTCTCATCATTGATGTTTCTATCTCTCTCTCCCTCTCCCTTCCTCTCTGAAACCAATTTCTAAAATATCATTTTTAAAAAAAAAAGGACTTTGTAGAGTTTGGCCTTAGTGAGAACTTCCCATGTGACCACTGAGGACATCTCCCGTCATAAATTGCCTTCCTCAGACCCGGGTCTGTTCTCCAGTTCTTCGTTCACTTGCCCACTTCTCCAGCAACGGTCTAAGCCTGGCCTGAGCCGTGCTTGGCCCCGGAGACAATGTGTGGATTCCCTGTCAGTTAGATGGAAGGGGTGGTAGCCAGCATGCAATAGGAAGCTGATCATTAGCAGGCAGGCGACACCTGCGATGACGGAACAGGGACCAGAGGTGGGACTGTATAGAAGAGTCACGTGATGAGTTCTGACAGAAGGAGGCTTAGGGTCGGGTTTCCGGAGGGGAGGCCGGGAAAGGGATGTAGGTAATATTCTTGGCTTGTCTGCTTGATCCTTCCGAGGCCGGCCCTTGTCTATTTCATGTCTATTTCCTTTCTCCTTCTCTGGTACGGAATCTCACAGACCCTGGAAGGGATGACCCAGCGGTGACTAATTAGAGCTGATCCTGAACTCTTCGGTCCTCCCTTTTGTCTAATGGAACATCTGCTGCCTCCTCTTCCTGTCTGGCTGAGCTGTCACCTTTGATCAGCGCTGACCATTCATATTCAAGAAGAACAGGAAAACCGTTGCTTTCATTCGGATACCCTCAGGTAGCCAATAGGTGCTCAGAAAGCGCCCGTGGAATGAGTGAGCAGGTGGCTGAGTGAACAACTCGTGTGTAATTCATCGTCTTCGAAGGAGTCACGTGTCTCTTAATCCTGGTGTCTCAATCTCGCCCCTGGGGAGCTTTCGGTAACCTGATCACTGTGACCCTTTATGAAAATTAACTCACCAAGGATCACAGACCGAAATGTAAAAAGGCAAAACTATAAACCGCCTCGAAGATAACATAGGAGGCAACCCAGATGACCTCGGGGATGGCGATGAATTTTTCAACTACAACAGCAAAGGCCACAGAACATGAAAGAAATAATTGATAAGTCGGACTTCATTAAAATTAAAAACTTCTGTTCTGGGAAAGACAATGTCGAGAGGATGAGATGCTGAGCCACAGACTGGGAGAAAAGACTCACAAAAGACATGTCTGATGAAGGACTGCTATTTGAAATAGATGAAGAATTCCTACAACTCCACAATAAGAAAGCAAGCGACCTGATTAAAATACAGGCTGATACCTGAACAGGAAACTCACCAAAGAAGAGAATGGGATGGCAAATTAGTATGGGGAAAATGCTGCCTATCATATGTCATCAGGGAAAATGCAAGTAAAACAAAATCCGATACAACTGCACGCCCATTAGAATGGCCAAAATCTGGAACTCAGACAACACCAAGTGGTGACAAGGATGTGGAGCAACAAGGACTCTCATTCATTGCTGGGGGGATGCAAACTGGTGCAGACCCTTCGGAAGGCAATCTGGCAGTTCCTTATAAAATTACACATACTCTTAGCCTGTGGTCCACCAATCACATTCTCTGGTATTTACCCAAAGGAGTAAATTTACGCCCAGTCCTACCTGGTGTGGCTTAGTAGATAGAGCATCAGCCTGCAGACTGAAGGGTCCCGGGTTTGATTCTGGTCAAGGGCACATGGCCGGGTTGCAGGCTCAATCCCCTTAGGGGGGCATGCAGAAGGCAAGCTGATCAATGATTCTCTCTCATCATTGATGTTTCTATCTCTCTCTCCCTCTCCCTTTCTCTCTGAAATCAATAAAAATCCTATATAATAAGAGCCTAATATGCTAAGTGTCCAGTCGTCCCATCAGCTATTCAACCAACCAAAGTGTAATATGCTAATGATATGCTAAGGCCCTTCAACCCCTCACTACAACATGCACTGACAACCAAGGGGCAAATGCTCTGACCAGTAGGTTAGCTTGCTGCTTGGGTCTGGCCAATCAGGACTGAGCAAGATGGGCTGGACACGCCCTGGAGCCCTCCTGTCGTCCCTTCCTGGCTGGCCAACCCATCACATCCCTCCCCAGCCTGATTGTGAACCATTGGGGTCCTTTGGCCAGGCCTGTAACCTCTCGCAATCTGGGACCCTTCGGCCGGGGGGGGGGGGCGGGTGTCAGAGAGCCGGTTTCAGACTGATCCCACAGGCCAGGCCAAGGAACCCCACTGGTGCACAAATTTGTGCACCAGGTCTCTAGGAAGCAAATAAATAAGAAAAGCAATGCCCACACAAAAACCTGCACATGGATGTTTAGAGCAGCTTTAGCCACAGCCACCAACACTTGGAAGCAGCCAAAATGTCCTTCCGCTGTCCACTGTGGCCCATCCCGATGTGGACTATTCCTCAGCACTAAGAAGAAATGAGCTTCCGAGCCACGAAGAGACATGGAAGGAGCTTCGACGCAGGCTCAGTGAGGGAAGCCACCATATAAAGACTACTAACTACACGATGGCAACTACGGGATGTTCTGGAAAAAGCAAAACCATCCAGACACCAAAAAGATCAGTGTTTACGGGCAAGGGAGGACCGAGTAGGCCATGGAGACAGTGAGGTGAAAACAATCCCCCCTTAAGAGTTCTCCGCCCACGTGAGTTTATCGCTTCGCTGGGAACTGAAGACAGAATCCGAGGCAGCTCTGGGCCCCTGAGCCCCCGAGACAGGCAGGGGAAAGTGGGGGGTTCACCTGGAAGGGGCGTCTGGTCTCTTGACACTCCTGAGCCCCTCTGAGGACTCCTGGCTCTTCGAGGAGCACGGATAAAAGTCTGCTCTTTGAGGTCTGTATCTGCAGTCGTTTTCATCTCTGACTCTCATACCAGCCCTCCCCGCAGCGGAGTCAGGGGCCGCCCATTGAATTCTCTTTAGCCACCGGGCTGCTCTTTGATTAGCTTGGCGTTTCCCAGCTCAAGTAAATTTTATTCGTACTTTATCTGAAAACAGCAAAAAATAGATATTGACTTTTTTCTTTTGCTTGCTTTTGAGCTTTTAGATCCCCACTAGATCTTGATTTATTTGTTGTTGTGTGTCTTTGCTGCTCGCTGCCATCCCCGAGTACACGCTCACGTGGCGATGTGAAGGGGAGAGGAACCGGAGGGGAGGGTTTTGAAAGAGAGTCACTTAGTCGGACGGCTTTCAGATCAAGTGAATCAGTGGTCACGCGCCCCTCGTGCGGGGGGACCCACGTTCCCCGGGATGTGGGATGCGAGCGATCGGCTTTTCCTTTAAGACGGGACCCCGTTTGGGTGGTGGACCCTGGCTCCTTGCCTGGATCCAGCTGTTTGCCTCTGTGCTGCTGCAAAGGCCATAAGGATGCTCTGTGTGGACACAGACAGGAGATGCTTTCAACGCAGCCAGTGGCACTGACGCTACTGCGGATGGGGCTGGAGCCAGCGTGTCTAGAACTCCGAGCTCTCCGACACTCCAGCTTTTAAGTGCAGCCGCTGGCTTCCCGCAGCGGGTGACCCTAGGGACCTGCCCACTAACAGCGTCATCAGACACGGGCACCCTGTGTTCGGGGTGTCACAGGAGGGCGAAATTAAGTGGCAAGTGCCCTCGTGCCTTAGGTCTGCTCTGGGGTATCAGCACAGAGATGCCCCTGCCCTTCAAAAGCCCCCTTGGATAGGCAGACATCAATCAAGGGCAAGATCTATACCAAATTGACTACTTATAGAAGGGTATCGGCTACATTGGTATCAATTAGAGTTTTATTAATCGGTAATAAATCAATTGGTACCATTTGTAAGCTTAGATTGACACTAAATTTTAAAAAATATATATTTTTATTGATGTCAGAGAGGAAGGAAGAGGGAGAGAGAGATAGAAACATCAGTGATGAGAGGGAATTATGGTTGGCTGCCTCCCCCACGCCCCAGACTGGGGATCGAGCCTGCAACCGGGGCATGTGCCCTGACCAGGAATCTAACCGTGACCTCCTGGTTCATAGGTAGATTGACATTAATTTTAATGAGGGATCTATCAATCAAACATTAGCCCATAGCCACTTACTATTGATTTTGAAGTTAGGCATCTTTAATAAATTATAATACAAACTGGCATTGGTACCTTAAGAGAAAGTTAGCAATTTTTTTAGAGTAAAATTAAGATCTTTTTGGCTTTTGCAGCTTTGTATTTGCATATTTTTCCCCCCTGATGATAAGAGACAGCGGCCCAGCCAGTGTGGCTCAGTGGTTGAGCATCGACCTATGAACCAGGAGGTCACGGTTCCCTGCTCACGCACACGCCCAGGTTGTGGGCTCCATCCTCAGTGTGGGGTGTGTATGAGGCAGCCGACTGGTGATTCTCTCATCATTGATGTTTCTATCTCTCTCTTTCCCTTGCCCTTCCTCTCTGAAATCAGTATATATATTAAAAGAGAGAGTGGACTGGAAGACATCTGTAATAATCGCCCCGATCCCCCTGGCACTGACATCAATATGATGTCATGAACATACTAGAGGCCCAGTGCATGAAATTCGTGCATGGTTAGGGTCCCTAGCAGATGCCGGCTGGCAGCTGGGGCCTCCCTTCCCCCAGCTGCCTGTGACCGCCACCGCCAGCCAGGGTGGGGCTGGTAGGGGGGAGCGGCCGCAGGTAGTTGGCTGCCCGGCCCCGCCCCCTGGTTGAACTCCCGGTCAAAGGGATGATTTGCATGTTAGGCTTTTATTACATAGGATAGCGTGAACTTACGTAACATACTATGGAATGTAGTATGTTCAGGGAAGGTTTGTTATGAATGACTTACCATCCAAAAGCACAAGGTAGCTACTATGCAAAGGATCTATGTGCAGAGGGAAAGAATTGCATGCAATGAGAAATACCGCTTGCTTTGCAGTCGACGTGAATCACTTCACGTGATTCAAGACCTGAGGCTCCCCACCCAAGTGGCCTGACACCCGAATGCGTGGACCAATGCCTCGCCTTCCCCCCATCTACATGTGGGGCTCCCATTGGTAAAGTATGGGGAGAACAGGGTTTCCCAATTCACAGAATCTTACACCCTGTTCTCCCAACTTTCCATTTCCTGTTTGATTTTTTCTTCCACTGACCAGGACAGGACAATGGATTATGTATTAGGCTGTTGCTTTGTTTTGTTTTGCTTCTATCCTTCGTTTTCCTCCAACTACAATGAGTTGGAAAGGCAGGCTGGGACGTCGGGAAGTCACTTGTATTTTTTCATGGCTGTAGATCCATTGCCTGCGACGCAGTAAACACTCGATAATGAGTATTTTTTGAATGGATCGATGGGGGTCTTGCTGAGGTTAAGTGGATAGGTGGTACCACTCATGCATCAGACTGAAACCAGTGATATTGAAAATGTATTTTCATTGATTTCAGAGGGGAAAGGAGAGGGAGAGGAGATAGAAACATCCATGAGGAGAGAGAATCATGGATCGGCTGCCTCCTGCACGCCCCGTACTCGGGATCTACCCTGCAACCCGGGCGTGTGCCCTGACCAGCAATCGAACTGAGATCTCCTGGTTCATACGTCAATGCTCAACCACTGAGCCACACCAGCTGGGCTCAGTGATTCAACATATATTTATAAACAAAGTCTTCATTTGCTGAAAGCAAGACACTCTGACCAGATCTCTCAGATGGCAATGTGAAACAGTTAAGAACAAGA